>CM042242.1:7524484-7694484 GCA_023566225.1 Romanogobio albipinnatus | reverse complement strand
ATCTATCTATCTATCTATCTATCTATCTATCTATCTGTGTCTGTCTGTCTGTCTGTCTGTCATCTATCTATCTATCTATCTATCTATCTATCTATCTATCTATCTATCTATCTATCTATCTATCTATCTATCTATCTATCTATCTATCTATCTATCTATCTATCTATCTATCTATCTATCTATCTGTGTCTGTCTGTCTATCTATCTATCTATCTATCTATCTATCTATCTATCTATCTATCTATCTATCTATCTATCTATCTATCTATCTATCTATCTATCTATCTATCTATCTATCTATCTATCTATCTATCTATCTATCTATCTATCTATCTATCTATCTGTGTCTGTCTGTCTGTCTGTCTATCTATCTATCTATCTATCTATCTATCTGTCTATCTATCTATCTATCTATCTATCTATCTGTCTGTCTGTCTGTCTGTCTGTCTGTCTGTCTGTCTGTCTGTCTGTCTGTCTGTCTGTCTGTCTGTCTGTCTGTCTGTCTATCTATCTATCTATCTATCTATCTATCTATCTATCTATCTATCTATCTATCTATCTATCTATCTATCTATCTATCTATCTATCTATCTATCTATCTATCTATCTATCTATCTATCTATCTATCTATCTATCTATCTATCTATCTATCTATCTATCTATCTATCTATCTATCTATCTATCTATCTATCTATCTATCTATCTATCTGTGTCTGTCTGTCATCTATCTATCTATCTATCTATCTATCTATCTATCTATCTATCTATCTATCTATCTATCTATCTATCTATCTATCTATCTATCTATCTATCTATCTATCTATCTATCTGTCTGTCTGTCTGTCTGTCTGTCTGTCTGTCTGTCTGTCTGTCTGTCTGTCTGTCTATCTATCTATCTATCTATCTATCTATCTGTGTCTGTCTGTCATCAATCTATCTATCTGTGTCTGTCTGTCATCAATCTATCTATCTATCTATCTATCTATCTATCTATCTATCTATCTATCTATCTATCTATCTATCTATCTATCTATCTATCTATCTATCTATCTATCTATCTATCTATCTATCTATCTATCTATCTATCTATCTATCTATCTATCTATCTATCTATCTATCTCTGTGTCTATCTATCAATCTATCTGTCTGTCTGTCTTTCTGTCTTTCTGTCTGTCTGTCATCTATCTATCTATCTGTGTCTGTCTGTCATCAATCAATCTATCTATCTATCTATCTATCTATCTATCTATCTATCTATCTATCTATCTATCTATCTATCTATCTATCTATCTATCTATCTATCTATCTATCTATCTGTCTGTCTGTCTGTCTGTCTGTCTGTCTGTCTGTCTGTCTGTCTGTCTGTCTGTCTGTCTGTCTGTCTGTCTGTCTGTCTGTCTGTCTGTCTGTCTGTCTGTCTGTCTGTCTGTCTGTCTGTCTGTCTGTCTGTCTGTCTATCTATCTATCTATCTATCTATCAAACTGTTGTTTGTCTGTTGTATTTTACTGCTGTTAATATGGTTGCACTGTATAAAATAAATCTCTTATTTGTTTTCTCTCTTGTTTAGGCACTGGCATTGAATGCTTTGGCATTCAGAAACAAGTATGCAACTCATCCATATTTGCCCGAAGAGCTCATAACAGATGAATTCAACAAGGTTAGACTGTCCTAAAAGGTTTACTGTAGTAAAGGTTTACCTTTTATTACTGAAATCATGTAAATCCAGTTTAATTTCTAATTTATGCTTTTTTGTTTAACCAAATGCTCATTTTCAGAAGTTCAACAGTGCCATATCTGAGGTGGAGTGGCCTGGGTCTGACTCTTGCACCGCTGGGTCGCATGGAGAGATCACAGTCTGCTCTGTAGATGGACATGCTCAACTGGTTCTTTCCTCTTCTGGAGAAGAGTTCACGGTGGAGTTTATCTGTCGGTCCAGCCAAAATGAAGTAGAGTCACAGTATTTGCAGCTTCAAGGTCACCAACACAAAAGCACATGTTTATTAAGTGGCTTGTCATTCAAATCTGGCACGGTTAAGGGTTCAAACCTCTCTGAAGCCTCAGCGGGTGCTCAGTTGAACCATCCTGGATCAGTCGGAAAATCCCCCAATATGGAAAGACTGGAATCAACAAGCTCGAAGTCTGAAAAGGTGCATGTGTACACCAGAGTGATCCAGCAGTATTCCAGAGTGCTTTACCCGCAGGTGTGGCGCTATCCTCTGTCATTGGCTGTCAAGCACTGGGAATCACTAAAAACTAAAATAAATACTATCAATGGGCAAGATGCAAAAGGTTTAACATCTCAAACAGGGCTGAAGACTCATCTTCCCAAACCATTGCCTTTAAAATGTCCCTCTCCTCATCAGCACAGGTGAGGAACTCCAAACAAACACAACACACAGTCTTATCTCATCTCTCGCTCTCTTTTTGGCTTTATATGGATGAATCTCGACCTGTCAAGAACAGGTAATATTTCACCCCTAAATAAGTGTCGTCCCCAATATCGACCGTGTGATGTTCAGGTGGAGATATGATGCTGTGAATCCTGATTTTCTGGAACAGGAAGAGGAAGTCACAGCTGAGCTGGTCAAAGTGGTCTGGTGCAAAGGCATTATATACCGGTGATTACTGATTCATTTCATGTTCATACACCATTAACCATTACATCATCTTTGAGATCATTAGGGTAAAAACTTTACCAAAGCACAGATTGGTGGGTAAAATTATGCAATTAAATTGGAACCAATTTTTAAGGATTCCAATTAAATAATATCAACATCCCCCCCCACCAAATATATATATATTTATAGACACATATACACACACACACACAATACATACGTACACACTTTCAGTGGTATATTATATTTTTATAATATGTTTTTCCATAGTACTTTTAATCAAAAAAGGATGTGATCTAATTCGGACTTAATCATTCATTATTAAGGATTGCTTTCAAATTGTATGAAAAAAATGTCAATATATTTACTTTTTTTTATTATTGATTCATAAGTTACACACAGTCATATCACCCTGTAGCCCAAGACTGGTTTCCCACTGAAGCTAAGCAGGGTTGAGCCTGGTCAGTACCTGGATGGGAGACCTCCTGGGAAAACTAGGTTGCTGCTGGACTGGTAGAGGTGTTAGTGAGGCCAGCAGGGGGCGCTCACCCTGTGGTCTGTGTGGGTCTTAACACCCCAGTATAGTGATCGGGACACTATACTGTAACAAGCACCGTCCTTCGGATGAGACGTTAAACCAAGGTCCTGACTCTCTGTGGTCATTACAAATCCCAGGATGTCCTTCGATAAAGAGTAGGGGTGTAACCCCGGCATCCTGGCCAAATTTGCCCTTTGGCACCTGTCCATCATGGCCTCCTATTCATCCCCATATATATATACGATTGGCTTCATCACTCTGTCTTCTCTCCACCAATCAGCTGGTGTGTGGTGGGCGTTCTGGCGCAATATGGCTGCCGTCGCATCATCCAGGTGGTGCTGCACATTGGTGGTGGTTGAGGAGATTCCCCCCTTCTATATGTAAAGCGCTTTGAGTGCCTAGAAGCACTATATAAATGTAACAAATTATTATTATTATAGTCCTTAAAGGGGTAGTTCACCCAAAAATATGGAACTCCATAGCAGTTTTCATTGGCCAAGGACCGCCCAGAGGCTGTCTGACTGACATATAAAGCAACCAATCATAATTTCTTTTTTTCTGCATTATGTTTAAAGGCGTGAAAATGTAACGCAGATTTCAGTGTAAAACAGTGTAAAAGAGAACAGTGTAAAACTCATGGACATATTTTAAAGAGTCTATGCCGCAAACTTTACATACAGTAGTTAACAAACTTTTGAAAATCAGCGTTTAGTTGACCCTGATAAGCGCTCATTTTCACAGTTGTAAACACGACTGCGTTCTTCCATGAGCAGTCTTGGTGTCACGACATCTTTGTTTCCAGGCGGAAATGCCGTCATTTACTCACCCTTGTGTTGTCCCAAAATCTTTCTTTCTTCTGTATAACATAAAAGAAGATATTTTGAAAAATGTTTTTTATTTTTGTCCATACAATGAATGTCGAAGGGGTCCAGTGTTGTTCAATTTCCAGCATTCTTCAAAATATCTTCTCTTGTGTTCCACAGAAGACAATTTTAATTTGGAAAGGTTTGGAATGGCACGAGGGTGAGTGAATGATGACCGCATTTTCATTGTTGGGTAAACTGTCCCTTTAAGGACTATGTGCCAAACAAATTAAGTATGCCTTAGACTTAAACACTGATGATGTTTTCATGTATTTTCTCTCCTTTAGTATAGTAGATGGAGTGATACCGATGGTAGAGATCTCACCTGGTGATGGTTCAGTCATCAGATCCAATGGAGTTCTAGCCAATTACTTCACACATTACAAAGCTGGAGCTGATCACAGAGATGTAAGACAGCACTCTGAAGTGTACACACTATCAAGTCGGGTGAATGAAAGGTGTTTAGTCTCTCAAGAGAGGCTGATGTTGTACTGATACAGAGACCATTACATGAATGAATGTTTGTTGATGTATGATTCTGAAGATGAATTGGTTTCGGTGTTCTCAGGCAGTGGAGTGTGTGTATTACCTGTGTGGTCTCCCGCCTGATGTACCGGGTCAGCTGTATTCTGTCCAATCTGTTGTCAAAAGGGCCAGCAGGTGAGATGAGAGGTTTACTAGCATACAGGATAACTCATGTCATAATATAAAAAAAAAAAAGAAAAAAAAAATAGTATTCCCTCTGTTTATAAAGATGCAGCGGTTTCTTTCAACACCTCTCAATAGATCATCATCCCTCAGCCATGATGCACTAAATTCATTTATAGAGTTCAGCCACTGGGGGGTGATAGAGACCCAAAATAATGAGACTATATATACACACACACACACACTCACCTAAAGGATTATTAGGAACACCATACTAATACTGTGTTTGACCCCCTTTCGCCTTCAGGACTGCCTTAATTCTACGTGGCATTGATTCAACAAGGTGCTGAAAGCATTCTTTAGAAATGTTGGCCCATATTGATAGGATAGCATCTTGCAGTTGATGGAGATTTGTGGGATGCACATCCAGGGCACGAAGCTCCCGTTCCACCACATCCCAAAGATGCTCTATTGGGTTGAGATCTGGTGGTTGTGGGGGCCATTTTAGTACAGTGAACTCATTGTCATGTTCAAGAAACCAATTTGAAATGATTCGAGCTTTGTGACATGGTGCATTATCCTGCTGGAAGTAGCCATCAGAGGATGGGTACATGGTGGTCATAAAGGGATGGACATGGTCAGAAACAATGTTCAGGTAGGTTGTGGCATTTAAACGATGCCCAATTGGCACTAAGGGGCCTAAAGTGTGCCAAGAAAACATCCCCCACACCATTACACCACCACCACCAGCCTGCACAGTGGTAACAAGGCACGATGGATCCATGTTCTCATTCTGTTTACGCCAAATTCTGACTCTACCATCTGAATGTCTCAACAGAAATCGAGACTCATCAGACCAGGCAACATTTTTCCAGTCTTCAACTGTCCAATTTTGGTGAGCTCGTGCAAATTGTAGCCTCTTTTTCCTATTTGTAGTGGAGATGAGTGGTACCCGGTGGGGTCTTCTGCTGTTGTAGCCCATCCGCCTCAAGGTTATGCGTGTTGTGGCTTCACAAATGCCCATTCGTGGTCCATTCTCCTCTGACCTCTAGCATCAACAAGGCATTTTTGCCCACAGGACTGCCGCATACTGGATGTTTTTCCCTTTTCACACCATTCTTTGTAAACCCTAGAAATGGTTGTGCGTGAAAATCCCAGTAACTGAGCAGATTGTGAAATACTCAGACCGGCCCGTCTGGCACCAACAACCATGCCACGCTCAAAATTGCTTAAATCACCTTTCTTTCCCATTCTGACATTCAGTTTGGAGTTCAGGAGATTGTCTTGACCAGGACCACACCCCTACATGCATTGAAGCAACTGCCATGTGATTGATTGATTAGATAATTGCATTAATGAGAAATTGAACAGGTGTTCCTAATAATCCTTTATGTGAGTGTGTGTGTATGTGTGTGTGTATATATATATATATATATATATATATATATATATATAATATAAGTGGTAGTAATATTCCACAAAATTACTGTTTTTTGGTCAAATAAATACAGCCTTATTGAGAATAAGAACGTTCTTTCAAAAGCACATTACCAGCCAATAACCTTTGGATGGTAGTGTATAATTGATGTATTCCACAAATCACATTACACAAAAACAAAAAGAGAATATTTTGTGTTTTGTTAGGATTCTGAAATGTTTCGTCCAGGCCAGAAGCTCCCTGAGGGTCCCGCTCCTCTCTTTTTGCTGCTGGAACGAGGTGCGTGTGATATCACTCTGATAGAGACCGCTCATTGTCCAGTGTATACAGGTGTGTGTGATGATAACGCTTCTTTCTTCAGCAGGCTGCGGTGTGTGATTGTGTACGTGTAGTTCAGGAGGTGATGGTGGCAGGTACGGGATGTTTCAAAGCTCTCTCAGACGGGACTGTCGAGGTCTTGTTCCTGGATGGAGTTAGGGCTCAGATGATGTGGAAGTTTGACACATGTACACCTGCACAGGTACATAAACATACAGTATGCATTTCATTAGCATACAACTACACACTGATCTTTAATCATATCACCAAGCTGCTTGTTTACTTCCACATTTAATCAGCTCCTCACCAGTTAATAAGTTGACACAATTTGTTAATGCAATATGCTTACAACCATTCCCAAGCTAAGATTTTAGTAATTTAGGGGGATTAAAACATGTTGACAGTTGCACAATACTGCATGAATTATTATATAATTATTAAATAATATAGTCAAGTCAAGTCAACTTTATTTATATAGCGCTTTTAACAATGTAGATTGTTTCAAAGCAGCTTTACAGTGTTAAACAGTAAAATAATGCAGCATAATTTTATTAAGCTGTATAGCCATTTGATGTCATCAGTTCATTTCAATTTCCATACGGTGACAGTGTGGGCTTTAGATCAATAATTAGATCAGTAATTTAGTTTATATGGTTAATTTAGTTTATTAATTAGATTTATTTCGATGTTTAGTTGAAAAATTTAGTGTCCCCAACTGAGCATGCCAAGCCAGAGGCAACAGTGGCAAAGAAACCAAAACCCCATTAGGTGACCTAATGGAGAAAAATATATATTATTAAGTAATAATATATCTTAATTATATATTAAATATTGCTGATTAACTGCTATGTATGATTATATTGCTGTTTATCCTCCTAGGACCCATGAATAGACTTTTGTCCACTGTAGTGGACATTATATTTTAGTTAATTTCTCTGACATCATACATGTCACAGTTTGATGTCAGGATGTCCTGTACAGAGCACATTCGGGGCTTTGCAGAGATACCAAATGTTTGGAGATTTCACTAGGACAACAGCAACTTCTTGGTCTTTAAAAACGGCTGACATTAATGTTTAGCACTCTTATGGAAATATGATAATATTTTTAATTGTAATTTAAATCGGATTAATTTTCAAATAGTTTGTTATAAATCAACATCTCAGGAAAATGTTATGGGGTTTCTAATAAAAATATGACTTTCTGTTACAAAACAGGGCATTGATTTCATACATGTCCACTGTAGTGGACGCCAGGACTTAAATCATGTTTATCAGGCATTTTGGACACAACAAGTGAATAGGGAAAGAAATTACATGTCAATATTCCTATGAACTATTACATATTATTATGAAAATGTACACTTCATTTTTCATTACATGTTGCACCAAGAACACATTAATATGCAAATTAGATGCAGTGTATAGATGCATTATATTGAATGGGAAAACCCAAGTATGACCATTCTACCCACATATTTCATAAAGTAAAATGGTATATCAATGCATTTTGTATCTTTCATAACATAGTTCAGAATCATCTTTAAATAAAGTTTGTTTAAAAAAAATCCTTTTTTTGGGGGGGTCCCAGGACGATATAAATTAAAGGGTTAGTTCACCCAAAAATGAAAATTCTGTCATTAATGACTTACCCTTGTGTCGTTGGACACCCGTAAGACCTCCGTTCATCTTCGTGGCACAAATGAAGATATTTTAGTTGAAATCTGATGGCTCAGAAAGGCCTCCATTGGCACAATGCACTTTACACTCTCAAGACCCATAAAAGGTACTAAAGACGTCGTTACAAAGTCCATCTCACTACAGTGGTTCTACAATAACTTTATGAATCGACGAGAATAGCGTGGGCGAGTGAAGTGGTGGAGGTCCAGGCATTTGAGGAAGAGGAAAGAGACCCCAATGAAATGGGAGATTCCAAGCCCATACAAGGCCATTCGGATGATGCCTCTCAGATCAATGAGCTCACGATGAAGCTCTTCTGTGCAGCCTCGGCTGACGGTCCCAAGAACGAGACCCAGCACAATGTGAACGTCCAGACAAAGTGCAAAAGAAAAGTGCCACTTGTTCTGTTCACCTGGGCAGAGGAGAAGGCCAAGAAAAAGCAGGAGAAGAAAATAATCAAGGAGAAGGAGCAAAGAGAAAAAGAGTTGCTGCTTGAACGCTACATGAATGATCTGAAACTGAAGCACTTGTGGATCAAAAAGCACAACCGCAACTACAACTCCTCCTAATGCAGATCTTCGTCCCTCTTCACCTTTAACCTGTGTAAATAAAGAAGTCTGCATACTAAAAGTTGAAAGATTCATGACTCTTCCTTACTATTAAAACATAAAACACGTGCAGGCCTGTATGAAGTGAATCAATTTGAAGACATTTGAATAACTGAGTAGCAGAAAGTGAATCATTCAATAAAGTTCACAACAGTGAAGTTCACAGGTCAATATATTTTCTCTGATGTGGATCCTTCCAATCCATCACCTCCATGCTCGTCTTTTCATGTTTATATTTGGCAACAATATTGCAGTAGTTACATTTTTGCTTAAGTCTCATTCAGAGTCAAAGACTGCACACTTCAAGTGATCATAAATCCATTTGAGAAAGTAAAAATTTAATTTGTCTAAACAAAGGATGGCTAATAAAACTTTTTACATAGAAATCAAAGGAGATGGCAAGTCACTGCCTTAATGAGTTAAATCCTTCATTCAATCGATTTGTTTAAAATACTTTTTTTTTTTGTTAACTTAGAAAAACGACTGTATTTATGAATGGATAGCCTAACGGCCCGTTCTGGATGTGAAATTGTCCCTGCATACTAAAATGTGCTATATCATAGTATGTTTTCCTTCTAAAATGTTCCATATCCACCCAAAACAATCTTTGTGTAGGCTATAGGCTACACAATTACAACATTTTCTGTTGAACAAAAATCACAGGAATAATCAATATTTAATGATATCTCTTTTGGCATATAGAGCAAAGACCTTCCATTCCCATTAGCAATGCAAATAAAATAATTGAGTCAGCTGACACACACTCTTATATATCTGTAGCTAACCAATATAATGTATAATATAACCTTAATTCTTTTCCAAAGAAGATGGCTTGTGCTAATAAATATCGCTGTACACCAGACAAAGCAGACACTTATTTTTCACTATGTTTGGAACATGACAGTTTTAATAATACAGGCTTGTTGTAAATGTAATTGTATTATATATTTTTATTTGAATATTTGATTGAATGTGTTATTTGCAAAGGCTGGTATCACTGGGATTGCACGAGCAAACCAAACTTTGATTTGTCTGGGATCCCAAGACCCTGTGTTAATGTGTTTTTGTTAATTGTATGTCATATATGTCATGACTTCTCGTTTGAGAATAACTTCAACACAGAATCAGTTGCTCTTTTTTACTCATTATTTACTTTTATCTTTAATATTTACTGTAACTGTGCAAATTACTATATGATCTATTATTTTAGCCACTAAATAAATGTCATTAAAATGTGAACATTTAATTTACCACCGGGTGTCACACATTCCATTTATGTTTTAGTTTTTTTTATGCATTTTCCTGTAAATTTCTGTCCAAATATCACGTCCATCACAAAACAGTCACCAAATATGGAACCTTGAGACTCTGACCTTTCTGACAATTTGTGTTTTGCAAAGATTAGAAAAGATTTTGATCATAAAATTGTTAAAATACATTTTGTAATATGAAATATGACACGACAGTTCAGGGGTCTTCAAAATGTAAATTTTGTGATAATCTCCTTCTCAAAACACCGGAAGCGATTAAACTGTGTGTTTACACCGCCGCCGGCGAGAGCGTCAAACTTCCCTCTGGCCGCCCTGCCATCGATGCTGTAGAAAGATTTGTGGACGTGCTGCCGCTCTGACAAAGATTGCATGCTTAGTCTTTATTTAAACTGTATTTAAAGGGGCTGCAAAGCAAACAATCACGTTGATCGGCGTTTGTGCAGACTGACCTCATGAAATCATTTAAATGTGAAAGTTTAAAAAAAGCAGATCGATGGAAAGAACTTAAAGTCCCTGTAAAGTCAAAACTAAACATGTGTTCTGAGTTTCTCACACCACAGATAAATGTGTTATTAACCACCCAGCCAAATTTGAATCATAAAAAAATCCGGGAAGTACATAAAATAGCTTATCTAAAACCTGAAAAAATGAGCAGCATTCTCTGCTCTCAAACGCTGGGGGTGTGTCCGCTGTCGGCGCCGAAACCACGCCCACTCGCGGGAAAGCGGCAGTAGCACACAAGACAACACTCACTGATCACGAGCGTCTATGATCACGACGCACCAGATGTCGGTGGGACGGGAGGATGACGGCCTGGGCGGGGGATAGTCGGTTCTGCAGCGGATTATCAGTGAATCCCAGTTGTCTCCGGTGAAAGTTTGTAAAACGATCCGGTGTAAAGTCACTGCAGAGGTAGGTGTCGGTGATGATCCTCAGCTCTCTCCATCAAGGGTGCTGTTCACAAAATGAATCCACCTCTTCGTCGTTTTTGTTTTGTAAGCTGTTATGCAAGTTGTTGACTATAGTAACTAACAGTACTAACAGTAACTCGCGATCGAACTGATGCGAATGTGCTCTAGTTATGATCGTGTTAGGGGAGGAGTCAGCTCGGTGGCTCCAGTGCGTCATCGAGCCACCGTTTTAGCCCCGCCCAGAAAATCCTGAACACAGCAACAGTGAAAAACTGTTTAACGGTCTAACTTCTGAATTCAGTACTTCATAGTTCACAGTCTTTGTAATGTGTTTCAGCAATACATTTCTAACATTTATAATGTGTTTAGAAACAAATCTCAGAATTGCCTTTACAGGGACTTTAACAATTATAGTTACATGTTTGCTAACGAAATAAACCAATTAAAAGCCATTTGTGTGGTGTATAAATAATGTTGCGTGTCTTATCAAACCCGCCGCACCCGCAATGATCAACCTCTCCTCTATTTTGCTTGGGAACTAATGTGGTCGGAACCAAAGTTTACAGCACTGCGTTCTCTGGAATCCTCTCAAGCGGAGCACTTCTACATTCCCATTGGTTGCCGCCGAACCGCGTCATAGCTCATTACCATGAAGTTGACCTGATTTCAACTCTCCTCGACGTCCAAGACGCGCCGCGCCGCTCTCGCCGGAGCTCGCGGGCGGCGTTGTGAACGCACAGTAAGGCCTTGAGAGTCACTAAGCATACTGCTCGTGCCATAGGACGTTCCATGGCAGGCGCGGTGGTGGCAGAACGCCACCTGTGGCTCAATCTCACGGAAATCCGTGACAAAGAGAAGGTCTTCCTGCTGGACGCCCCAGTCTCTCAGTCTGGTTTGTTTGGGGAGGCGGTCAACACGGTGGTTGAAAAGTTACGAGCCGCCAAGTCCCAGTTGGCTGCCTTCAAGCAGTTTATGCCTAGGAGGGCCAGGGACTCTCCTAATCCCTCCCCCTCTCAGTCCAATTCCCTGGTAGGAGGAGCGACCAGGGTCATCCCCCACCCACCACGATCTGGGGAGCTAGCGGTCGCTCATTTCCTCGCCAACAGCCTCACAAGCACATTGACCCGAAGCGGCCCAGCAAACCCTCTGCTCCGGTCACTTCAAGTCGCTCCTGACCCTCAAGTCAGAAAAAGGAGAGCTCCGCCTCACGTTTGAGGTTGACCTCTCCGCCCACCTCTCGCCAGCTCTCCTTGTCCAGCTCTGTCACTTTCGCCACCCAGCGAACTGGCACAACTGGCCCGACCCATTCCACCTCCGGCGCTGAAGGAAAGAGACGCTTTTTGCTTTCTCCCCTCACGTCCGATTGGCTTACCATCTGCCGCTTGCTTAGACGGAGGCACAATCGGTCTTCTCCAGGAGCCAGCGGGGCCTACTTTTTCCACTCAGGCTGTGACATCTCCCACTCCGCATCAGGACGTCATGCGCTCTCCTTCGTGGATTACGCATATGAGGTGCGTGGTATACCTTCACCTCTTAGCATTCGTGCACATTCAACCAGAAGTGTGGCTTCCTCTCAAGCGCTTTTTAGAGGGGCTCTTCTGGAAGACATTTGTGTAGCGGCAAGTTGGACCTCCCCGCACACTTTTGTGAGGTTCTATAGTTTGGATCTCGACATGGCTCCGGGTTTGCATGTTCTATCTGCTTGATCCGGCCATGTAGGTTATCTGGTATTCTTTGAGCCAGATATGGCAGCGCTTTAGCTTGGCGTGTGTGGTATATCGTTCCCATTGTGTCATAGCTACGCAGCGTTGACTGAACCTATGAAAGAGAACGTCTCAGGTTACTGGTGTAACCTATGTTCTCTGAATAGGGAACGAGATGCTGCGTTCGCTGCCAAGCTCCTCGCACTGCTGAAAGGCCTTCCTTTTCGGCAGAGAAATCTGAGGAGTAGATGGCGCGCGCGCCAGTATAGTGTGGTGACGTAAGAGCATCGGGGTGGCGCCTACGCCATCAGCCAATGAATTGGCGTGATTCTATAATGGCTTCAGGCAATCGGCACACCCAGAGGGCGTTCCCATTGCGTCATAGCTACGCAGCGTCTCGTTCCCTATTCAGAGAACATAGGTTACACCAGTAACCTGAGACGTTTTGCCCTACATAAAACACAAAAACTTTTTTTTACCTCTTACCTGTTAGAATTAGTTTTTAGGCAGATGCAAAGATACTTAATAGTGTCTAGAAATGAGCATGAAAAGTAAATGTTTTAATTTTTTTAAGTGTCCTGACCTCGGAGAATGTTTTCTCTGTATCACTTTACAACAAGGTTTCATTAGTTCACATTAGTTAATGTATTAACTAACATGAACTAACCATGAGCAGTACATTTGTTATTGTTGCTGTTACTGTTGTTCATCTTTGTTGACGTTAGTTAATAAAAATACAGCTGTTCATGTTAGTTCACAGTTCATTAACTAATGTTAACAAGATTTTAATAATGCGTTAGATAAATGCTTTATAAGTGCAGTTCATTATTAGTTCATGTATGTTAACTAATGAACCTTATTGTAAGGTGTTACCGTTTTCTCTATCCACGCAATGTTCTCACCTTTTTGTCCCCTCACCCATTTGCATCCCTGTTAGTGAAAAGGTTTAAATATGCCAGTGTTATTTTAGTATTATTGAGATCTTAGTTTTATTAATATTTTGAATCATTTTTATTTTTTCCGTTTTCATTTTAATTTTTATTAAAGTTTTAGTAATTTTGTCATTTTTAGTAGTCAATTTTGTCATTTTTAGTTTTTTTGTCTGTAGTTTTAAAAAAATTATTTCAGTTTTAGTTTGTCATTTTAGTACATCAAGTTAAACTAAAATAGTCAAACTAGCTGAAATAAAACTAAAAATAATTTTATATATTTATTTCAGTTAACATTTATTTTTAATGTTTTTTGTTTCAGTGTTAGTTAACTATAATAACCCTGGATTATACCTGAATTAGATTTTTTTTTAACTTTTTTACCTTTTTTTCCTATTTTACTTTTTAAAGGTATATATTAATTTTGTCAAATGTATTGTTTTAGCTATTTGGGCCAGTCCTAATCAGCATGCCAAATACTCAATAGAGTGACATTGGAACCATGTCAATAAACAAAGTTTAAAATCCAGTTTTTTTTAAAGGTTATGAATTAATGTTTTTTAGATGTGTTTTTTTATGTATTTGTGATGGCAGTGTGGAGAAATGGAGCAGAGACTCGAGACAGAAACCAGACCATCTCACAGGTGGTGCCAGCTCAATTTACCAGATGGGCATCAAACTCTGGTCCAAGTCGGGACAGACAAAACATATCAAAGGTAAAAAGATCATGGAAAATGAAATGCACCATTTGCTTAAGAAAATACATAATTTCATATTATATCTCTCTCTCAGGTATGTATCGGCAGTAGTGCAGTGGTGTGACTGGGTGAAACAGACAGAACAGAGCATGAGCGCAGTGGGTGTGGATCTCTCAGACTCTGCCCATTCTGACACACCTCAGCCAATCACATGCAGGTATTAAGGAACTCTTATTCCCAGTTTCATCTTTATTATAGTCATTCACATGGACGATGCATATCAGTCATAGTTCACCCATAAGTGAACTATAGTTCATATAGTTCATAGAAGTGAACGCATAGTTCACCCAGAAATCTGCTCGCTATGTCCTTTCTGGGGCATTTTAAAATATAGTTATCCGGAATAATTGCTTTTCTATGCAGTGAAATTGAATTGAGGATTGAAACAACAAACGTATTTGTCTGTTTACTAAGTTTAATGCATTTCAAAGTGCAAAAGGAAAAATTAGGAGAAAATAATAGATTTTATGGTAGAAAAAAAATCACTTTTTGTGACATGGTGGTCAGTGTTCATTCATTTTTCGATTAAGCAGCAGAAGAATGTTATTCTGCACAGAACTGTGGAAGGCGGCACGGGTTGATCTTTGGTTGAACAATCAGCAGAAAAGGGCATTTCACACGTGGAAATCGCATTTTCAAGCCATTTATGCATTTTCTTAGCCTGACGTTGTCATACTCAATTCTAGTCAGAATATGAGTCTGATACTGCTCCGTTGGGCTGTGATTATGGGGCGTGTTTAAACCGAACCAGGAAAGACCTCAATTGGATAGACCTACAACCAATGAGAGCAACGGAGCGACGCATAACGTTAGTTGTCAAATGTCAACAGAACTCAACTGCACTGTGTTTCCAAGTCCGCGGGTTGAAGTGACCCCAATTATGTGATATACAGACCCAGGAATGCGAAATTTAGCAGGCAGTCCAGCCAAAATAACACATTTTACCCCCAAAATGCCATTTTTCCCGGAGAACCCCCCCCGGAAAGCAATTGGGCTTGTTTTTAGCTAGTTTTGAGTAGCAATTGGGCGAGTTTTGCTGTAAAAACTTGGCAACCCTGTCTGTGCGCAAGCTAGAATAAGTCACGTTAGAAGTAGAAGATGAGTGTAAACGATCTTTGCCGGTGTTGTAAAAAAAGAATTTAAGGGCACACAGAGTACTTACCAACACCATCATCATTTCTGAGAGAAATAGTAAACGTGAACGCATATACGAACAAGTTCTCCGTTTAGGATTAGAACAAATTCAACCCAAGCGCCTTTGATGACGTGGATGATTACGTTACTGTTGATCATCTGTCCATCATCGTCTAAAGCCCGCCCTGACAATTTCATTGGTCCGAACAGTTTCTGTTCGGGCATAATTACTTCTCTATGGATCAAGTCCAGACCGAACTGCCCGTGCAAAAAATTGTGTGGGCGGGGCTAAGTTCGTCTGGCATCCAGGCAAGCAATTTTTAATTAAAAAAAACGAATGAACATGGCTATCAGAATTTTCATTTTTGTGTCTATCCGTTCATCATCACAATTTCTTACACCCCTACAGGTCTGTTGTTTCAGAGCTGGAAAAGATCAAGAGGTTTAACTGTATCCTTTTTTGGTGATTATAATATTATAATTATATTATAATATTATCATGATATTATCTATTATATTATGTTAGGGCTGTAAAATTAAAATTTAAAATATTCAGTAAATTTAAAATATAAAATCCACATTCAAATAAAAAACGGCGCATTCGATTAGAATTTTAGGTCATATCAGTGGCGACCGAGATGTGATGTAAGAGTTGTTCTTGCATTATAATGTTTTTCTTAGCTTATCCAATTGAACCCACTTGATACGTTACTGCTGCCGTACTTATTCAAAACATTGCAGGAATAGAGAGGCTCAATGCTGAGAAGATCTTTGTAACGTTAAAACCGTAACCAAGCCGTTCACACAGAAGGCATTTCCTGTGCTGTTTTCTATGTAAACATGCTCAAGTTCATCTTTTAAAAAACATGTCTTGAGGCTTTGGGTTTTTTCCATTCCACTGCATGGAATCAAAGTACTCTGTGTGATCGGCGCTTCGGCTCTTTGTATTAAACTATGCATAAATATGTGATGCTGTTTTGTTCATAATTGTTTATGCAATTTACAAAATTATATTTGATACCGTTTTATACACACAGTCGTGTTATTTCATTGCTTTGAATAAACAATTTAATGTAGTGCATTAATATTTTGCTCATTGCGCCCTCTTGTGGCGTCAGGAGACAAGCAAACTTTTTCCACAATTTGTTGTTACAGCCTTATTCCAAAATGGATCAAATTCATTATTTTCAAATAATACCCCATAATGACAACATGAAATAAGTTTGTTTGAAATCTTTGCAAATGTATTAAAAATAAAAAAACGAAACAAATCACATGTACATAAGTATTCACAGCCTTTGCCAAGACACTCAAAATTGAGCTCAGGTGCTCCTGTTTCCACTGATCATCATCGAGATGTTTCTACAACTTGATTGGAGTCCACCTGTGGTAAATTCAGTTGATTGGACATGATTTGGAAAGGCACACACCTGTCTATCTATATAAGGTCCCACAGTTAACAGTGCATGTCAGAGCACAAACACAGCCATGAAGTCCAAGGAATTGTCTGTAGACCTCAGAGACAGGACTGTATCGAGGCACAGATCTGGGGAAGGGTACAGAAAAATGTTTGCAGCATTGAATGTCCCAATGAGCATAGGGGCCTCCATCATCCATAAATGGAAGAAGTTTGGAACCACCAGGACTCTTCCTAGAGCTGGTTGCCCAGCCAAACTGAGCAATCAGGGGAGAAGGGCCTTAGTCAGGGAGGTGACCAAGAACCCGATGGTCACTCTTGACAGAGCTCCAGCGTTTCCCTGTGGAGAGAGGAGAGCCATCCAGAAGAACAACCATCTCTGCAGCACTCTACCAATCAGGCCTGTATGGTAGAGTAGCCAGACAGAAGCCACTCCTCAGTAAAAGGATGCCATCCCTACAGTGAAGTATGGTGGTGGCAGCATCATGCTGTGGGGATGTTTTTCAGCGGCAGGTACTGGGAGACTAGTCAGAATCCAGGGAAAGATGAATGCAGCAATGTACAGACATCCTTGATGAAAACCTGTTCCAGAGCGCTCTGGACCTCAGACTGGGGCGAAGGTTCACCTTCCAACAGGACAACGACCCTAAGCACACAGCCAAGATAACAAAGGAGTAGCCACGGGACAACTCTGTGAATGTTCTTGAGTGGCCCAGTCAGAGTCCAGACTTGAACCTGATTTGAACATCTCTGGAGAGATCTGAAAATGACTGTGCACCGACGCCCTCCATCCAACCTGATGGAGCTTGAGAGGTCCTGCAAAGAAGAATGGGAAAAACTGCCAAAAATAGGTGTGCCAAGCTTGTAGCATCATACTCATAAAGACTTGAGGCTGTAATTGGTGCCAAAGGTGCTTCAACAAAGTATTGAGCAAAAGCTGTGAATACTTATACATGTGATTTTTTTTTTATTTTTATTTTTTATTTTTTTTATAATAATATGCAAAGATTTTAAACCAACTACTTTCATGTCTTCATTATAGGGTATTGTTTGCAGAATTTAGAGGAAAATAATGATTTTAATCCATTTTGGATAAGGCTGTAGTAGCATAACAAAATGTGGAAAAAGTGAAACGCTGTGAATACTTCCCGGATGCACTGTATGTGGCGGTGTTAATGCAGAGATTGATTATTGAGAGCAGGATGCATATGGGTAGCTATTTCTTTAACACAAACCCTCAGATTTGTTGGAGAACAGCCCTGTCCTGCGTTCTACAGGGAGATCTTTGAGCTGTGAGCGTTCGCCTGATCTCTCTGAGATCAAACTCACAGAGAACTGCATCTCTGAGGCTCTGCAGAAAACCTCCAGAGTCATACAGGACATCGACACACTCTTATCGTACAGACCGTAGGCATGTATGCAGATACACACGGATGGATATTTTTCAGGGAAATGAAAATGAGACTGTTTGGGACAAACATGAATCTCACTAAACCTGTCAAGAACCTGTCAAGGCCATATTTTACCCCAAAATCAAAAGAACATGAGATTATAGATTATATTTTATTGTAAATTAAATAAAATAAAGGCTTTTTTTAAGAAATGTAAGCACTTTTCTCCTTAATTTCCATTATTCTAATACAAAAAAATGAATATAATAAAAAATTTAAATTGAAGGAATGTACACAACATTATTTTGTACTGCCTTCATCACTTTTAAGAATAATTATAAAGTTTTTTTTAAATAATAGGAAAATTTGCTTATTTGTTATAATATTAATGTCTCATAAAAAGTGACTTAATTTTCACACAAAATATTTTATTATATAATTTATTATTTATATTAAACAATATAGTTTTTCTTCTTTTGATTTTGAGGTGAAATGTATATAAATGTATATTAATTTTCCTCAGTTTTGTTTCCATTGACTGTTTCATACACCCACACACACACCCACACATACCCCCCACACACACACACACACACACACACACACACACACACGCACGTCTTTCTTCTTCATTATCAGTCATTTTGAAGGTTTTGTTTAACATTATACTATGCAATATATCTGATTGTAATTTAAATGACTAATTAAATGATTGAAGAACTCTTTTGCCTATAAATACATGTTTCTCAATCATTGATTTAAGTGTGCTTTACTCAAACATTTAAGCCATTTAGGAGGAAGGAAAAAAGTTGTGGCAAACGTTTGTTTAGTCATCAGTTCTCCTGTATTTTCAACCGTTCTTCGTGAAAAGACTCCACAGACAAACCTATTTCCTATTTGTTTGCTCTAACAGTGATATTTGTGAAACACTTGCGTGGTGTTTTAAATTAGACGACTGACCTTTATATGCTGCTTTATACCTTTATACTCTTCACTCATAGATAACTACAGACCTGTCTCTCTGCTACCATTCATAGCGAAAACACTTGAACAAGTGGTTTTCAATCAGGTTTCATCCTTCCTCTCACAAAATAATCAGTTGGACATCAACCAATCAGGTTTCAAAAGCAGCCACTCCACAGAGACTGCATTACTGTCGGTCACTGAAGCCCTGCGGATAGCTAAAGCTGACTCCAAATCATCAGTCCTTGTCCTCCTCGATCTTTTTGCGGCCTTTGACACGGTCAATCATCAGATTCTTCTGTCCACCCTTTCATCAATGGGCATCACTGGGATTCCACTCCACTGGTTTGAGTCCTACATCACAGGTAGGTCTTTCAAGGTTGCCTGGAGAGGGGAGGCATCCAAAGCACAATTGCTGACCACAGGGGTTCCTCAGGGTTCAGTGCTTGGACCTCTCCTCTTCTCCATTTACACTACATCATTAGGACCCATCACACAGGCACATGGCTTCTCATACCACTGCTATGCTGATGACACTCAGCTCTTTCATTCCAACCAGCCGACCCCATAGTAGCTGCACGAATCTCCAGCTGTCTGGCGGACATCTCGGCATGGATGAAAAAACATCACCTGCAGCTCAACCTGGCAAAGACTGAACTGCTCGTCTTCCCGGCCAATCCCACAATACAACATGACGTCACCATCCAGCTAGGTTCTTCTCGGATCACCCCTTCAGGGTCGGTCAGAAACCTTGGCGTAATCTTTGACCAGTTGTCCTTCAAAGACCACATTTCAAAGACAGCTCGCTCATGCAGGTTTGCGCTCCACAACATCAGGAAGATCAGACCTTTTCTGACAGCGCATGCAACACAACTTCTCGTCCAGGCCCTGGTCATTTCTAGGCTTGACTACTGCAATGCGCTTCTGGCTGGACTTCCATCATGTGCGATCAAAACGCTCCATATGATCCAGAATGCAACAGCACGTCTTATCTTCAACGAACCCAAAAGGGCCCACGTCACACCACTCTTCATCTCTCTGCACTGGCTACCACTCGCTGCTTTCATCAAGTTCAAGGCGCTTCCGCACGCTTACAGATCCACCACGAGCTCCGCTCCTGCATACTTTGACTCGCTCCTACAAGTCTACACCCCCACCAGAAACCTTCGCTCAGCTAAGGAGCAACGGCTTGTGGTACCATCACAGAGAGGCAGAAAATCCCTCTCCAGAACATTCACCGTTCCCTGCTGGTGGAACGATCTTCCCACCACCATCCGAATTGCAGAATCACTGACAGCATTCAAACGACAGCTGAAAACTCACCTCTTCCGCGAGCACTTAACCTTATCTTAAAAAAAAAATACAAAAAACTTTTCCTTCTATTTTCCTCTACTTCTTCCCTGCCCTAGTGTATGATGCTCTGTGCGATGTCCAAAACTTAGTACTTCAGGCACTTTCTGTGTTTTGCTGCCTCCTCATGATGGATCGCTTCCTGTACTCCTCAGTTGTACGTTGCTTTGGATAAAAGCGTCTGCTAAATGCATAAATGTAAATGTAAAATATCAATGCTTGCCTAAACACCAGATATATTACACTCTAAAAAAAAAGGTTCTATATGGCACCAAAAATGGTTCTTGGCTCGTAATCATAGGGGAACCTTTTTGAGCGCTATATAGCACCAATTTTGGTGCTTCAGTGGTTCTTCAGCGGTTCTTCACCGGTTCTTTGACTAAGGTGCTATATAGCACCGCTACCATATACAGAACACGTTAAGATATGGTGCTATATAGCACCAAAAGTGGTTCCCCTATGATTACGACGAAGAACCATTTTTGGTGCCATATAGAACCTTTTTTTTTTTAGAGTGTATTATTATTATTATTATTATTATTATTATTATTATTATAATTAATACTCATTAAAACTCCTTTCGTTGCATTGTACTTGTACATGTGTAATGACAATAAACTTGAATCTAATCTAATCTAATGCTCGTATTAGAACAGTGATCTTATCATTTGACCATCTGACTGGAGTTTGTGTTGTTTCTCGCTCTAAATGACTGTCCAAAGAATGAGTGTGGTTTTGAGCCAATATTAAACCTGACCCCAGATCAGGGCTGCTGTGCACGATAGTGAAACCCTGGTTACACCTCTTCCTTATTAAAGTAATAGAAACATGCATTTGCCTTTGGATGTATTTGTGACTCTCGCCAGTTTCTGAGCCACTGTACTCCTACACACATGTATGTGCTGGCTGGGTGAGTTTGCAGAGATATATCGCTGCGTTATTTAAATGAGTGTCTTTTATTTTGTGAGTGTCTTTTGCAGTTGATAGTTTAGTTCTTGATTATCTTGATTTATACTTGTGGTAGTGTAGCATATTAGAGCAGATGCCTTAGTAGCAATTGTGAATCGGTGCTTTTTACGTTTCTTATTACGATTGATATGTTTTATGATGTGACTGATTAAAATACAATAGTTCATATAGCTGCATTTCGAAAAAGTAGATTGCAGTATAAAAGCTG
This sequence comes from Romanogobio albipinnatus, assembly GCA_023566225.1. Taxonomy (NCBI): domain Eukaryota; kingdom Metazoa; phylum Chordata; class Actinopteri; order Cypriniformes; family Gobionidae; genus Romanogobio; species Romanogobio albipinnatus. Next base: position 7,672,769 of record CM042242.1, on the reverse strand, counting down.
ACTAGTGTCAAGGCGGGACCCAAAAGGTGTGAATGTACAGTTTCACAGCTTTTTAAAAAATGTTCTGAATGTTTTTATCTGTAGCCTGCTCAAGGAGGTTTGCTGCATTAATTATAATGTTAGGGATTATTGTAATAAATAAATGTTCTTATTTTCTGGAGCAAGTGCTACCACAGTGCTAGGATGTTGTGAGTGGTTGCTAAAGTGGTCAGATTGGCTTTTAGTGTGTAAAGGTTCTTTATTGGCATCAATGGTTCCATAAAGAACTTTTAACATCCATGGAACCTTTTTTTTTTATTCCACAAAAGGTTCTTTTAAATAAAGGTTCTTTATTGGTATTGATGGTTTCATGAAGGCCACTTTAGCAACCACTCACAACATCCTAGCACTGTGGTAGCACTTGCTCCAGAAGACTGTTAACACTATGTTTAACACTGTGTCCTAAGAACTAGTCTGACCAACTAGCAGTTAACTTTTCTGATTCAAATTAGACCAATCTACTTTTTTATGTAACTAAACAGGGCCTAAACAGTTTTCAAACTTTATGATGCCAAGGACCCCCAAATATGATTAACCTTTTATGAGGGACCCCCTTCCTAAAATCCATCTATATATTTTATGTATGAAATGACTGTTAAACTGATAGATAAATGGTAAGAATGACATTATAAATACAACATATTGTTTCAAAACTTAAATTAGCTTATTTTTCCATTTTTGCTTTTTGTTCTCTGAAATTTTCTGGGGACCCCTTAGAACCTTCTAGAGGACCCCTGGGGGTCCCCAGACCCCAGTTTGAAAACCCCTGGCTTATATGACCGTGTTACTACAGCATCACCACATATATGACCTGCTGCAGATGAGCTGAGTATCTCTTCAGCAAGCACAAGCACAAACTGCCACATCAGGAACTGAAAGTTGTTTTAAATGTGCTATATAAAAAAAGCTGAAAGTTTGTGTTGTAGATGCTCAGCATGCACAACCATCTTGTGTTGTGATCTTACCAGTGCTGATGCTGCTCTCCTACTGTGGTCTGTGATCTTGAAATAATGTTTCTTTCTTTGATGTGAACTAGTCTAAATTTGTAAATAGCTTGAGAACCGAAGATGTATTCACACATTTATGTGGCCAGGTGCAAATGGATCAGTTTTAACAAATTGGATAACTGACCGATCAGTAAAAAAACGAATGATGTGACCAGGTTACATATGACAGGTCTTAAAGCAACAACAACAACAACAACAACAACAACAAGATAATTAACTAGCTTATGCAACTGGTCCCTGTTCTCTAACTGGTTCCTAAATAGAAGCCCATTTTAACTCTAAAAAGGCCAAGACCTAGCCTGATGTCGTCATACTCAATTCTAGTCAGAATTTGAGTCCGATACTGCTCCGTTGGGCTGTGATTATGGGGCGTTTCAACCGAACCAGGAAAGACCTCAATTGGATAGACCTACAACCAATCAGAGCAACGGAGCGACGCATAACTTGTCAAATGTCAACAGAACTCAATTGCACTGTGTTGCCAAGTCCGCGGATTGAAGCACCCCCAATTATGTGATATACAGACCCAGGAATGCGAAATTTAGCAGGCGGTCCAGCCAAAATAACACATATTTTATCCCCCAAATGCCTTTTTTTCCCGGAGAACCCCACCCGGAAAGCTATTGGGCTTGTTTTTGGCTAGTTTTGAGTAGCAATTGGGCGGGTTTTGCTGTAAAAACTTGGCAACCCTGTCTGTGCGCAAGCTAGAATAAGTCACGTTAGAAGTAGAAGATGAGTGTAAACGATCTTTGCCGGTGTTGTAAAAAAAGAGTTTAAGGACACACAGAGTACTTACCAACACCATCATCATTTCTGAGAGAAATAGTAAAGGTGAACGCATATACGAACAAGTTCTCCGTTTAGGATTAGAGCAAATTCAACCCAAGCGCCTTTGATGACGTGGATGATTACGTTACTGTTTATCATCTGTCCATCATCGTCTAAAGCCCGCCCTGACAATTTCATTGGTCCGAACAGTTTCTGTTCGGGCATAATTACTTCTCTATGGATCAAGTCCAGACCGAACTGCCCGTGCAAAAATGTTTGTGGGCGGGGCTAAGTTCGTCTGGCATCCAGGGTAGCCAAGACCATAAAGAGAAATCAAAAATAATTTATTGCTGTTTAGGACACAAATAATACAATTTCATGTTTTTTGTTTTTAAACATTAATTTTATTTCTTATTCTAATTTTAATTGATTTTCAACATAAATGTAATAAGCTAACGCTTAACAACAACTTTTTTAACATGCAAGTCCCCTCCATTTATTGTAAATATGTGAAATATATCAACTTTTATCTGAAGGTGAGTAGATTTGCCACTACAGGTGGTCATGTTGTTTTTAAATGCTGCCCATGAGCTAAACAAAGGATGTATGAACAAAGTCACCAGATCTAGATATTCACAACAAACACCCTTTCAACATGAAACCAAGAAACGAAAAGGACACTTTCCCTGCCTCTGCCCACAGCCTCTCAAATGTTGTGTCCCACAGGATACGTCATCCCTTTTAGAGTTAAACATGTATGACTGTTTTATTCAATTGCAACTTTATTTCTTACAACTGAGACTTCCCCATACATTTTTTTTTAATTATTTCTGGTAATTGTGCTTTTTTTATTACACTGCAGTATTTTCATATTTTATTTTAATCTCAAAATAATTGTATATTTTTTTAAATCTAACATTATTGTTTGTTTTGAGGTAGAATCAGATTAAAATCCGTAACGTTTTGCGCTCTAGCGGTTAATAAACAGAACTGCATGCGTCTTGAGGAAGAACATTGCAGCCGGAGCCACTTTTCTCGGTCTATGGCGAGTCACGCAGGGACTGTGCTCCTCCGCAGAGGTTCCTACCAGACCGGTCTGAATTAGTCCCAATATAAACACTTATTATAAGTGTACCATAATGTTTCAGGGTGAGACAAAAACACGGTTTGGAAAATGGATTCATGTTGCACATTCTCATTATATAATTTTTGTAAATCTTGAACACAAAAAAAGTTACGGACAGCAGCTTTAAGGTGTCCCCCACGGTTGAAATCGCAGGGGACCCCAAAAGTCAGGGGCCCTGAGAATCGTCACAACCTTTCTCCCCTCTAGCGAATGCCCTGTGCCTGTGTACCATTTAGGTACTAATATGTCCCTTTACGATACTAATATGCATTGTTTTGGGTACTGCCCCAGTCACAGCTATTGTACCTTTTTTCTCAGAGTGTATAGCAAAATTATAGAAAAAAGTTTTGGAAACACTTTACAATAAGGTTTTTATTTGTTAATATTAATTTACTACATTAGTTAACATGAACTAATGAATACTTCAACATTACTTCAACTTTAATTTAGTTCATGTTAATTTGTACATTTAAAATCAATAGTTGTATTTTGTTCATATTAATGCACTGTGAGCTTAAAGGATTAGTTCACTTTTAAATAAACTTTTGCTAATAATTTACTCACCCCCATGTCATCCAAGATGTCCATGTCTTTCTTTCTTCAGTCGAAAAGAAATGAAGGTTTTTGATGAAAACATTCCAGGAGGATATTTCTCCATATAATGGACTTCAATGGGCTCCAAACGGTTCAAGGTCCAAATTAGTGTTGTCACGATACTGGAATTTCTCACTTCGATACGATACCTAAAAAAATATCGATATTCGATACCACCTGGACAAAACGCTGCATATACTGTCAAACTTTTTTTTCGTCTTTTGAAAGTCTAAGCAATTAAAATTTTATTTTGAAGAGATCACTTTATATGATAAAGCTTTAAAGCTTTTTCTCATATATAAACGTTGATCAATTACCATTACAATTATCCCACAAATATTTGCTAACTAACTTTGTTGCAATAGCTTACATACACTCTAAAAAATGCTGGGTTAAAAACAACCCAAGTTGGGTTGAAAATGGACTAACCCAGAAATTGGGTTGTTTTATCCCAGCAATTGGGTTGTTTTAAGCAAACAGTTAACCCAACCGCTGGGTTAAAACAACCCAATTGCTGGGTTAGTCCATTTTCAACCCAACTTGGGTTGTTTTTAACCCAGCATTTTTTAGGGTGTACAACACAAGGAAGCTTGTTTCAAATTGAATTTAAAAAGACGAGTAAACAGTAATAAAATAAGAACAAATTACAAACAATTGCAAAATAAATACAATAGAATAAAGATACAAATGGTGGTTTTCAGGTAGGTCTAATAGTATTCAGGTAAGAAACTGAATTTAAAAAAACAAAGTAATAACATTTAAAATAACATTGGATAATCTTCATTGTAAAAAAAATTAATACATATTAATCCATTAAAGTTACACAAGTTAATCAGTCAAGAGCAGTCAGTGATCGTTTGTCTTTTTGTAGTTTGAATAATAAATAACTGCTGTCACTTTAAAGGTCCCGTTCTTCGTGATCCCATTGTTCAAACTTTAGTTAGTGTGTAATGTTGCTGTTAGAGCATAAATAATACCTGTAAAATTATAAAGCTCAAAGTTCAATGCCAAGCGAGATATTTTATTTAACAGAAGTTCCCTTTCAAAGCCTCCAGCGAACGGCTGGCTTGGACTACATCCTGGTACTTCCTACATTAATTACGTCAGTAGAACAGACTAACCTCCGTCCACAAGAATACGCGAAAAAGGGGGCGTGGTCTTGTTGCTGTCCCACGTGGAGAAGAGGACGGTCGCGTGGAGAAAAGGAAGTGTTGCGTTTGAGTGTGTTTGTCGCCATGTCGTCGAGACGCTGTTATTTTCATCCCGGAGTCAAATCACCTTTGTTTGGCTTTCCCAGGGACGCTGTAGAGATCATTAAGCGCATGCATCTCCCGTCAAGAGGCGTGACCTTTCCGTGCAAGTTACGTGCGCTAAGCTACTGTTGAATCACAACACAGGAACCGCTGGCACAATCAGAACTCGTTATGTATTTCTGAAGGAGGGACTTCATAGAACAAGGAAGTCATTTTTAGTAGAGGGAAAACAGCGGTATACAGATAAGTAAATTGTGTGAAAAATACTGTGGTTTTTTTACACGCGAAACATGAACACATGTTATATTGCACACTGTAAACACAATCAAAGCTTCAAAAAAACACGAAGAACGGGACCTTTAAGACCAACGCACGCATGGATTCCTGCTACTCATTCTTCCTGAACTGGTTACGACTGTGTTCACATTAATACTAACCAAGATTGACATTGAGAATTTTTTTTGAGTGTATTTGACCATTAATAAGCTGGAAAAAGGAGCTCATTTTTGCACTTGTATGTCAGAGGCGGCTTTATTACGGTACGTGTGTGCGCTTCAGATGCGAGTGCGAATCTCTGCGGGAATGAGTAGAATTAACGTTATGTGCAACCCCGCGCGAAATTCAGACCAGTCACACCAATACTAACACGCAGTCCTGAGGAAATATCCGCCGTGTTCAGGGTTAACCAGACTGAATGAGAGGATGCGGGTGCGTGTCAACTCGCTGTCGGTCAGGAGAGCGCAGCTGGTATCGATACTGTAAAAAAGGAGTATCGTATCGTTTCAGATATTTCAGTATCGATACATATCGAAATAGATATTTTTGACAACACTATTCCAAATGACAGTTTCAGAACAGCTTCAAAGGGCTTTAAACAGTACCAGATGATGAAAAAGGGTCTTATCTAGCGAAACGATCAGTTTCTGCGAGAAACCGAGCAGTATTTATGCTATTATTTTACCTCTTATCAGACGAACGTGATCATCTCAGAGCTCCCCATAACTTCTGCTAAATGAGGTCAAAATACGAGCATGGTCATAGATGTATACGTAGATGCCTCATTAGCGCCTGCACGGATCAGTAGATTGAGGCATCTACGATCGATAAATCTATGACCACGCTCATATTTTGACCTCACTTAGCGGAAGTTATGGCGGAGCTCTGAGATGATCACGTTCGTCTGATAAGAGGTAAAATAATAGCATAAATACTGCTCGGTTTCTCGCAGAAACTGATCGTTTCGCTAGATAAGACCCTTTTTCATCATTTGGTATTGTTTAAAGCCCTTTGAAGCTGCACTGAAACTGTCATTTGGACCTTGAACCGTTTGGAGCCCATTGAAGTCCATTATATGGAGAAATATCCTGGACTGTTTTCATCAAAAACCTTAATTTCTTTTCAACTGAAGAAAGAAAGACATGGACATCTTGGATGACATGGGGGTGAGTAAATTATCAGCAAAAGTTTATTTAAAAGTGAACTAATCCTTTAATGCATTGTGTTTCCTTCTGGAGCATCAATGAATGTTTGAGTCCCTCAATTGTCCTCAGTGTGAAAAGATGGATCTCAAAATCATACAGTCCCTGCTTCAGAGAGGGTTCAAATATGCAGAAGATGCTGGAAAACTGAAGAATGTGCAGGACCTGGAGACTCATGAACAACCATCACAAAATAAAAACACAGCCGTGGATCATCCAGGGAACGACACAGTATTGAGAATCAATGGTTCATAAACTTTGAACGGGGTTATTTTTAATAAATTCCGCTTTTTTTTGTCTTGTGGACTATATGTAAAAAACATTTTATGTAAAATATCTTATTCAGGACAGTACTAATTAAAAGATTATGCATTTTGTATGATCTCTCTTATTTAGTTCAAATTAGTCACATTTTCACAGATTCTGCAAGCGGTTCACATACTTTTTCTTGCAACTGTAAATAATTATGGGGATAAGAGACATTGATTTGAGATGAAACCGTTTTAAAATCTTACCGGTTTGTTATCTTATCCTTTACAGTGTATGAAACGAGAGAGCGAGTCCGCAATACCACCTGACATAATTAAACTGTACACAAAATATTGATTTGAGTTTTAATATTTTATTAGCTCACCAATGTTTCTTTTATATTTGACTTCTTTTAGGCCACTTTCACTAATGTACAAGCTCTGATGTCTCACTTTAACTCGGTGGTTGGTGAAAGTACACTTTCCCAACAGAGCAATCAACTCAGGAGCACCAGGACTGATGACCAGAATCCGCTGATGTTCCCCAAGCCGGTGAAACTCAGACCTGTGGACATGCGTAAAGGTGAAGGCTCCGGGCCTCTCCCTAAACCACTCATGGTCAAACCCAAGTTCACGGTCAACTCTATGGAGACTAGATTCAATCCTCCAGTTTCTGGCAACAAGACCATTGGTGTCTCGAGAAGTGTTGCTGGTGGAGCGAAGCTGGCCAATAGAGGACAGGAGGAGAACTCGTATACAGAAGCCCCCTCTGCCGAAGCCAGACCCTGGATCCATGCCAAACTGAAACCTGTTGTCCATAAAAACATCTCTGCACCACAGGAAACTGCGACTGATGATTTGTCATTGCCAAAAACAAAGCCTCTCCCCGGTGTGTTTGCTTTAGGGAAGTGTCCTGCCAAACCAGAGAGACCTCCACGTGTTAACCTCAACCAGTTCAGAGGGAATGGTAAGACATGGACATCCATGATGAAGCTTAATCTGATGTGTTTTCTTTCAGATTCACCATGTATGGGTTCATTCTTTTTAAATGTCTGGAATTAAATGAGTATACAACCAAGATTTTGTTCAGACACTGTTCAAAAGTTTGGGGTCAGTAAGATATTTTTAATGTTTTGTGAAAAGTCTCTTATGCTCGTCGTCAAGGCTTTATTTTATTTGATTAAAATTACAGTAAAAAGGGTAATATTGTGAATATTATTACAATTTAAATGTTTTCTATTTAAATATATGTTAAAATGTAATTTATTCCTGTGATCAAAGCTGGATTTTCAGCTTCACACAATTTATTGTGTTCCTTGAAGAATACAAGTATTCATTTCTTAAAGGTCCCGTTCTTCGTGATCCCATTGTTCAAACTTTAGTTAGTGTGTAATGTTGCTCTTAGAGCATAAATAATACCTGTAAAATTATAAAGCTCAAAGTTCAATGCCAAGCGAAATATTTTATTTAACAGAAGTTCCCTTTCAAAGCCTACAGCGAACGGCCGGCTTGGACGACATCCTGGTACTACCTTCATAAATGACGTCAGTAGAACAGACTAACCTCCGCCCACAAGAATACGCGAAAAAAGGGGGCGTGGTCTTGTTGCTGTCCCACGTGGAGAAGAGGACGGTCGCGTGGAGAAAAGGAAGTGTTGCGTTTGAGTGTGTTTGTCGCCATGTTGTCGAGACGCTGTTATTTTCATCCCGGAGTCAAATCACCTTTGTTTGGCTTTCCGGAGTCAAATCACCTTTGTTTGGCTTTCCCAGGGACGCTGTAGAGATCATTAATCGCATACATCTCCCGTTAAGAGGCGTGACCTTTCCACGTGCGCTAAGCTGCTGTCGAATCACAGCACAGGAACCGTGCCACGTTCGCTAAGCTGCGGTCAAATCACAACACGGGAAGCGCTGGCACAATCAGAACTCGTTACGTATTTCTGAAGGAGGGACTTCATAGAATAAAGGAAGTCATCAGCCGTTTTCAGGACAGTGAAAACAGCGGTATACAGATAAGTAAATTGTGTTAAAAATACTGGGTTTTTTTACACGCGAAACATGAACACGTTATATTGCACACTGTAAACACAATCAAAGCTTCAAAAAAACACGAAGAACGGGACCTTTAAAAAAAAAAAAAAAAGACTGACCCCAAACTCTTGAACTTTATTTGAAATCACTTAAAAATGTCTAACTGTCATTGTATTATATAACAATATATCAAAATAGTGTCAAAAATGAATACATTTCACAGTTTAAAATAATTTTAAGACGCTAGAAGAATAATAAACAACCACATTTTTATGTCATTATTTTAAAGTCAACTATTATTTATTATATATTTTGCATAAAGAAAATATAGTGTGACTCAAGTGTCCAAATACTTTTTGGGCCTACTATATTCTTGTCTAAACATCCAAAACCCATTTCCCTGAACTGTGAAGTATAACCTCTAGTTTAAAAAAGTGATTACATTTACACACTCGTGCACGATTCAGTGTTTCATTCTTGTTGCTTTATGTTCTGTTTCTATCAGCTGGTTCATCAGTATCCAACACCAACAATCCTGAGCTTGATCCTGATGTTTTCCCCCTCCCACCCCCATGCTCATCTGAATGCCTGTCAATCACATCTATGACTCCACCCCCACTGCCAGACTTCGCATTTCCACCTGCTCTACCTCCAATGTGAGTGCTGACTTTGAGATGCGTTAAAATCTGCATCAAAAACAATTCTGGAAATACATACAAACATCACAGTACAATAAAAAATTTAATGAAATAATATTTACTATTAATGAATTACTTGGGACATGGTACTATAGTAATACCACAAAGGTTTAGTAATGAAGTACACTGTAAAAACAAATATTACAAAGTAGCTTCCTGTAAAATATCCTCCAATAATCTATTTCAGTCTTTGTACTTCAAAACTTCACATTTAATTCACTGTCACTTGTTTCTTTGTAATTATTTGTGAAATGTACAAGCAATTTCTGAGTGAGAATGGCTTTAAAGTAAAGTCTACACCAATTCTACACCAATTTCGTTTCCAGTTGTGCTTGCACCATGGCGGATTGCTATTCTCATGGCAGAATATAGACACCCTCAACGTGACGAGTCAGTTAAAAAGTGTGTTTTGCCACAATTGGTCAAATAATTAGCTAATTTCATTCGTCATTACTGCAAATAGATAATTCTGATACATGCAATAACTATCCATAATGACACATAGGCATTTTCATATGTATGTACGCAATAATAATCTTTTACAATTTTAATCCCTTTTTTCATATTAAAATTTTTTTATGCGCTGCTGCGCATTCCTGTGTGTGTAATGATAAGTAAAGTGTGTTTTGGATCTGCCTATAGGCGCATATTACTAATGCGCTCTTTAAAGGTCCCGTTCTTCGTGATCCCATTGTTCAAACTTTAGTTAGTGTGTAATGTTGCTGTTAGAGCATAAATAATACCTGTAAAATTATAAAGCTCAAAGTTCAATGCCAAGCGAGATATTTTATTTAACAGAAGTTCCCTTTCAAAGCATACAGCGAACGGCCGGCTTGGACGACATCCTGGTACTTCCTTCATAAATGACGCCAGTAGAACAGACTAACCTCCGCCCACAAGAATACGCGAAAAAAGGGGACGTGGTCTTGTTGCTGTCCCACGTGGAGAAGAGGACGTGTCGCGTGGAGAAAAGGAAGTGTTGCGTTTGAGTGTGTTTGTCGCCATGTCGTCGAGACGCTGTTATTTTCATCCCGGAGTCAAATCACCTTTGTTTGGCTTTCCCAGGGACGCTGTAGAGATCATTAAGCGCATACATCTCCCGTTAAGAGGCGTGACCTTTCCACGTGCGCTAAGCTGCTGTCGAATCACAACACAGGAACCCTGCCACGTTCGCTAAGCTGCGGTCAAATCACAACACGGGAACCGCTGGCACAATCAGAACTCGTTACGTATTTCTGAAGGAGGGACTTCATAGAATAAAGGAAGTCATCAGCCGTTTTTAGGACAGTGAAAACAGCGGTATACAGATAAGTAAATTGTGTGAAAAATACAGTTTTTTTTACACGCGAAACATGAACACATGTTATATATCACACTGTAAACACAATCAAAGCTTCAAAAGAACACGAAGAACGGGACCTTTAAATAAAACAAATTCTGCACTATTGACTTTAGACCAGGTTTTTGTTGGTCAATGGCGCAGTCGTTTCAGAAGTTTTCAATAGCAACGCGCCAACAATGCACCTGAACAATACACCTCGTTTTCAGACCAGCATGCCCATGGGCGCAAATGCATTTGCTATTTAAACAACGTGGCGCAGGACATGAAAATGATGCGTCGAGCTGAAACTAGCAAAAAACACTTGCGTCACGCGATTGTGCCGGGTGTGTGATAGGGCCCAAAGATGTGAAGCAGCATTTCAAAAGTAAGCTTGTATTTACTACTGTGAAAACTCTGTTTGTTCTGTTGTGAACAGGGATCAGACTCTCCAGGAGGATTATTATGACGATACGGACACAATGAACAGGACACAGTCTTCACTAGGTATTCATATGATCACAGAGAAGTTATATAAATGAGTTTCAAATTAACGTTTGATACATACAGTGACCCCAAGAAATGTTTGGTTACTTAATGTCTGAATGTCATTGCATTCAATTAGAAAATCTCAAAGATATCGACCTTATTTTAAAGAAAGAGCGCATGCATCACATGCAGTGCCATTTAGACATTTATAGGTGTGACTCCATTATTAATACTGGATTTTTTCCCCTTCAAATTCTGTATAAAACTCTCTTTTCTGTTTTAGGTAAAAGCAGCAACGACCCTGAGGTAAAGATTGTGTTTGCTTAAATGAGCTGACATCTCTTGTAGAGCTGTTTTAGAAGTGTCAGATGTGTTGTCGATATGCTATTTGAGACGCTGGGTAAAAATAGTCTGCAAAAGAAGCAGCATCTCAAAAGGACAAGAGGGGATTAACAAGGCAGTCTGATTATAACAGACTGAAGAAATGATAGTGAACATAAAACACTTAATTTTTACGATCAGTTCATTTCAACTTTAACTGTTACGGTTTGTTTCTTGTGTAGGATTCGAGTGAGGAGTTGTACGAGGATCTTGACCACAAGTGGTGAGAGCTCCTATTTAATTGTGCTTGCTAAGACGAGCTAGACTGGGTAAACCCAGCCCAATCTGCCGGCGATTTGATTTCGCCGTGCAGCTCAAGCTGGAAACCTGTACATTTTTCTATCCTGCTTCCGTTACAAATCTGCGGGGACCAATCACAAACTGGCTTATCCACCTATTGGCGGGTTTAACACGATGATGATAGAGAAGCGACGGCAAGCAGCTTTTTGTTTACATTCAACATGGCGGCCACCGAACCTGTTGATGTCGCTGCTGTTTTAAAAGATTTCAAAGGCAACAAAAACTTGCCCTGGAACAATTTCTACAAAAGAAGGATGTGTTTGCCTTACTACCGACCGCCCTGCAAAATACGTCACCCGGATCGTTGGTCTGATTGGTTGAAGGACAATCCAATTGTGTACAGAGTCATTTGAACTATGCCCGTTGATCATGCGCTATTGTGTAGTAGAAAATACAGAGCAGACTCCCAAGACTAATTCAATCTTAAAAGATTGAGCTTGGTCTGGTGATAGCCAGACAAAAGACAAGCATTATTATTACTCAAACTTAGAATTAGTGATTTGAACAAACCCCTGAACCAAAATATTTTTACATATTATACCCTTATACACTTTTTTGTTGCAGCTCCTCTCGTCCCAGTCTGTCAGTAATGCTCTGTTTAGTTTCTGTCTCTATGAAGCCCCTCCTTCTAAAAAGCACAATGTGTGCTATGATTGGTTGACTGGACCAGTGTGTTGTGATTGGTCAATCGCTTTGACAATGTTTTGGAAATGTCCTGCCCCTTACCACAACTCAACCAGGCCCGCCCCTTTATGTTGCTTATGCCTTGAGCGGTAAGTATTTAAATGAGGAATATTGTGACGTTGACGTTCATTCCTGGAAGAAAACTCAAGACTACAAGGGATTTTGTTTTTATTGAAATAGAGAATAACTCCCTTTTGAGTGACTGTGCTTTGTAACTTTGCAGACCTTATTCATACTCAAACAGCAGCATTACATACTAAAGAAAGTTGAACATGTAAAAAAGCATAATATTTCCTCTTTAAACACAGCATGAAATGGAAGTTGCGATAGTCTTTTCTTCCCTATTGTGACAGCATCTCGAACAAAAACAAATGGGCGGGACTTCACTTTGTCCATGGGGAATTGATTGGATGGTTGTGGTTTGCTATTGGGGGATCTTATGTGAGTGACAGGTGCAGGGGGAGGGAAAGTTATTTTCATTTAAATATTACAATTTACATTACGTTATTATTATTTACACATTTACACAAAAATCGGTAACACTTTATAATAAGGTTCATTAGTTAACATGAACTAATAATGAACTGCACTTATAAAGCATTTATTTATCTTTGTTAATGTTAATTTCAACATTTAGTAATGCATTATTAAAATCTTGTTAACATTAGTTAATGCACTGTGAACTAACATGAACAAACCATGAACAGCTGGATTTTTATTAACTAACGTTAACAAAGATGAATTAATGCTGAACAGAGGTGTTGTTCATGGTTAGTTCATGTTAACTAATGCATTAACTAATGTTAACTAATACAACCTTATTGTAAAGTGTTACCGAAAAACGAAATAATCATTTATACTAAATACTGCAATATTCTATAAAAAAATAAGAATAGCCAATTTTGATTTTGCAGTGATTTTAATCTTCACTCATCCATCACTGTAACTTTACTAAGTAATTTTCACCAAACTTGCGAACCAGCACGCATTGTAAAAGCAAGTCCTGCGCAGGCAAATGCCACTCACATTTTCTTCAGGAAATGTAGTTACTCTTTAGCAAAGGCTGCAAATCAGTTGGTCTCAAAACTCTGCTAATGGAAAACTCTCCTCTACACAGGCCAGAAAACAACAAAGACACAAATGAGGAAAAGATGCCAAAAGAATCAAAAGAACTTAAGAAAAAGCTTGAAAAAGAAGAGAAGAAACGCTTTGAGCAGGAGAAGAAAGAGAAGAAGGAGAGAGAGAAAAGGGAGCTGGAGGCCAGGAAAAAGTTTAAAGTGATTACAAACAGCTCAGAGTTTTGATATTATGTGACAGTAAGGTGGTTTTTATTTTCATGAATCTCATAAAACCTGTCAAGAACATGCCTGGAGACACATTTCACCTCAAAATCGAAATTATATTTCACATTAAAAGATTATTAGATTAGATTATATTCAACTTTATTGTCATTACACAAGTACGAGTACAAGGCAACGAAATGCAGTTATATATATATACACACATTTATATTTTAGTTATATTAAATTTGTGTGTGTATATACACTCACCTAAAGGATTATTAGGAACACCTGTTCAATTTCTCATTAATGCAATTATCTAATCAACCAATCACATGGCAGTTGCTTCAATGCATTTAGGGGTGTGGTTCTGGTCAAGACAATCTCCTGAACTCCAAACTGAATGTCAGAATGGGAAAGAAAGGTGATTTAAGCAATTTTGAGCGTGGCATGGTTGTTGGTGCCAGACGGGCCGGTCTGAGTATTTCACAATCTGCTCAGTTACTGGGATTTTCACGCACAACCATTTCTAGGGTTTACAAAGAATGGTGTGAAAAGGGAAAAACATCCAGTATGCGGCAGTCCTGTGGGCGAAAATGCCTTGTTGATGCTAGAGGTCAGAGGAGAATGGACCGACTGATTCAAGCTGATAGAAGAGCAACTTTGACTGAAATAACCACTCGTTACAACCGAGGTATGCAGCAAAGCATTTGTGAAGCCACAACACGCACAACCTTGAGGCGGATGGGCTACAACAGCAGAAGACCCCACCGGGTACCACTCATCTCCACTACAAATAGGAAAAAGAGGCTACAATTTGCACGATTTCACCAAAATTGGACAGTTGAAGACTGGAAAAATGTTGCCTGGTCTGATGAGTCTCTACCATCTGAATGTCTCAACAGAAATCGAGTCAGAATTTGGCGTAAACAGGATGAGAACATGGATCCATCATGCCTTGTTACCACTGTGCAGGCTGCTGGTGGTGGTGTAATGGTGTGGGGGATGTTTTCTTGGCACACTTTAGGCCCCTTAGTGCCAATTGGGCATCGTTTAAATGCCATGGCCTACCTAAGCATTGTTTCTGACCATGTCCCTCCCTTTATGACCACCATGTACCCATCCTCTGATGGCTACTTCCAGCAGGATAATGCACCATGTCACAAAGCTCGAATCATTTCAAATTGGCTTCTTGAACATGACAATGAGTTCACTGTACTAAAATGGCCCCCACAGCCACCAGATCTCAACCCAATAGAGCATCTTTGGGATGTGGTGGAACGGGAGCTTCGTGCCCTGGATGTGCATCCCACAAATCTCCATCAACTGCAAGATGCTATCCTATCAATATGGGCCAACATTTCTAAAGAATGCTTTCAGCACCTTGTTGAATCAATGCCACGTAGAATTAAGGCAGTTGTGAAGGTGACAGGGGGTCAAACACAGTATTAGTATGGTTTTCCTAATAATCCTTTAGGTGAGTGTATGTGTATGTAGGTGATAAATGTGACCTAGACTCAGTTTTCATGAGTTTTGCCCATACATAGACATAGTAACTAGAATTTTTTTGCATGATTATAAAAAAGAAATTCCAAATTAAGGCTAACTCTAGTAAGTCTTGTTGGCTGTAAGCACGTGGAGAGTTCACCATCACTGTCATTTCTGCTTGGACAGATCAAGGGTACGATTGCAGCAGTTGACACAGTGAAGGCCAGAGTGGACCACAAGGGTGGGAAGAACAAACTTCCACTGAAGCCGGGAGAGACCATTGAAATTGTGCGCAAAACAGAAAACCCGAAGGACTACTGGCTCGCCAGGAACACTGAAGGCCACTGTGAGTTCATCTGCCACACTGCACTGGATTTACATACAACGTATATGCTGATATTTTGATATATGTCCAGTATATGCTGATATTCTGATATATGTCCAGTATATGCTGATATTCTGATATATGTCCAGTATATGCTGATATATGTCCAGTATATGCTGATATATGTCCAGTATATGCTGATATTCTGATATATGTCCAGTAATGCTGATATTCTGATATATGTCCAGTATATGCTGATATTTTGATATATGTCCAGTATATGCTGATATTCTGATATATGTCCAGTATATGCTGATATATGTCCAGTATATGCTGATATATGTCCAGTATATGCTGATATATGTCCAGTATATGCTGATATTTTGATATATGTCCAGTATATGCTGATATTCTGATATATGTCCAGTATATGCTGATATATGTCCAGTATATGCTGATATTCTGATATATGTACAGAATATGCTGATATTCTGATATATGTACAGAATATGCTGATATTCTGATATATGTACAGTATATGCTGATATTCTGATATATGTACAGAATATGCTGATATTCTGATATATGTACAGAATATGCTGATATTCTGATATATGTACAGTATATGCTGATATTCTGATATATGTCCAGTATATGCTGATATTCTGATATATGTACAGAATATGCTGATATTCTGATATATGTACAGTATATGCTGATATTCTGATATATGTCCAGTATATGCTGATATTCTGATATATGTCCAGTATATGCTGATATTCTGATATATGTACAGTATATGCTGATATTCTGATATATGTACAGAATATGCTGATATTCTGATATATGTACAGTATATGCTGATATTCTGATATATGTACAGTATATGCTGATATTCTGATATATGTCCAGTATATGCTGATATTCTGATATATGTCCAGTATATGCTGATATTCTGATATATGTACAGTATATGCTGATATTCTGATATATGTCCAGAATATGCTGATATTCTGATATATGTCCAGTATATGCTGATATTCTGATATATGTACAGTATATGCTGATATTCTGATATATGTACAGTATATGCTGATATTCTGATATATGTCCAGAATATGCTGATATTCTGATATATGTCCAGTATATGCTGATATTCTGATATATGTACAGAATATGATGATATTCGGATATATGTACAGAATATGCTGATATTCTGATATATGTACAGAATATGCTGATATTCTGATATATGTCCAGTATATGCTGATATTCTGATATATGTTCAGAATATGCTGATATTCTGATATATGTCCAGTATATGCTGATATTCTGATATATGTACAGTATATGCTGATATTCTGATATATGTCCAGAATATGCTGATATTCTGATATATGTCCAGTATATGCTGATATTCTGATATATGTACAGTATATGCTGATATTCTGATATATGTACAGAATATGCTGATATTCTGATATATGTACAGAATATGCTGATATTCTGATATATGTCCAGTATATGCTGATATTCTGATATATGTTCAGAATATGCTGATATTCTGATATATGTCCAGTATATGCTGATATTCTGATATATGTACAGTATATGCTGATATTCTGATATATGTACAGAATATGCTGATATTCTGATATATGTCCAGTATATGCTGATATTCTGATATATGTCCAGAATATGCTGATATTCTGATATATGTCCAGAATATGCTGATATTCTGATATATGTCCAGTATATGATGATATTCTGATATATGTCCAGAATATGCTGATATTCTGATATATGTCCAGAATATGCTGATATTCTGATATATGTCCAGTATATGATGATATTCTGATATATGTCCAGAATATGCTGATATTCTGATATATGTCCAGTATATGCTGATATTCTGATATATGTCCAGTATATGCTGATATTCTGATATATGTTCAGAATATGCTGATATTCTGATATATGTCCAGAATATGCTGATATTCTGATATATGTCCAGTATATGCTGATATTCTGATATATGTCCAGTATATGCTGATATTCTGATATATGTTCAGAATATGCTGATATTCTGATATATGTCCAGTATATGCTGATATTCTGATATATGTCCAGTATATGCTGATATTCTGATATATGTACAGTATATGCTGATATTCTGATATATGTACAGTATATGCTGATATTCTGATATATGTACAGTATATGCTGATATTCTGATATATGTCCAGAATATGCTGATATTCTGATATATGTCCAGTATATGCTGATATTCTGATATATGTACAGTATATGCTGATATATGTCCAGTATATGCTGATATTCTGATATATGTCCAGAATATGCTGATATTCTGATATATGTCCAGTATATGCTGATATTCTGATATATGTCCAGTATATGCTGATATTCTGATATATGTCCAGTATATGCTGATATTCTGATATATGTCCAGTATATGCTGATATTCTGATATATGTCCAGTATATGCTGATATATGTCCAGTATATGCTGATATTCTGATATATGTCCAGTATATGCTGATATTCTGATATATGTCCAGTATATGCTGATATTCTGATATATGTCCAGAATATGCTGATATTCTGATATATGTCCAGTATATGCTGATATTCTGATATATGTACAGAATATGCTGATATATGTCCAGTATATGCTGATATTCTGATATATGTCCAGAATATGCTGATATGCTGATATATGTCCAGTATATGCTGATATTCTGATATATGTCCAGTATATGCTGATATTCTGATATATGTCCAGTATATGCTGATATTCTGATATATGTTCAGTATATGCTGATATTCTGATATATGTCCAGTAAGGCTGATATTCTGATATACTGATATATGTCCAGTATATGCTGATATTCTGATATATGTCCAGTATATGCTGATATATGTCCAGTATATGCTGATATTCTGATATATGTCCAGTAATGCTGATATTCTGATATATGTACAGTATATGCTGATATTCTGATATATGTCCAGTATATGCTGATATTCTGATATATGTCCAGTAATGCTGATATTCTGATATATGTACAGTATATGCTGATATTCTGATATATGTACAGTATATGCTGATATTCTGATATATGTCCAGTATATGCTGATATATGTCCAGTATATGCTGATATTCTGATATATGTTCAGTAATGCTGATATTCTGATATATGTACAGTATATGCTGATATTCTGATATATGTACAGTATATGCTGATATTCTGATATATGTCCAGTATATGCTGATATTCTGATATATGTTCAGTATATGCTGATATTCTGATATATGTCCAGTAAGGCTGATATTCTGATATACTGATATATGTCCAGTATATGCTGATATTCTGATATATGTCCAGTATATGCTGATATTCTGATATATGTCCAGTATATGCTGATATTCTGATATATGTTCAGTATATGCTGATATTCTGATATATGTCCAGTAAGGCTGATATTCTGATATACTGATATATGTCCAGTATATGCTGATATTCTGATATATGTCCAGTATATGCTGATATATGTCCAGTATATGCTGATATTCTGATATATGTTCAGAATATGCTGATATTCTGATATATGTCCAGTATATGCTGATATTCTGATATATGTCCAGTATATGCTGATATTCTGATATATGTACAGTATATGCTGATATTCTGATATATGTACAGTATATGCTGATATTCTGATATATGTACAGTATATGCTGATATTCTGATATATGTCCAGTATATGCTGATATTCTGATATATGTCCAGAATATGCTGATATTCTGATATATGTCCAGTATATGCTGATATTCTGATATATGTACAGAATATGCTGATATATGTCCAGTATATGCTGATATTCTGATATATGTCCAGAATATGCTGATATTCTGATATATGTCCAGTATATGCTGATATTCTGATATATGTCCAGTATATGCTGATATTCTGATATATGTCCAGTATATGCTGATATTCTGATATATGTCCAGTATATGCTGATATTCTGATATATGTCCAGTATATGCTGATATATGTCCAGTATATGCTGATATTCTGATATATGTCCAATATATGCTGATATTCTGATATATGTCCAGTATATGCTGATATTCTGATATATGTCCAGAATATGCTGATATTCTGATATATGTCCAGTATATGCTGATATTCTGATATATGTACAGAATATGCTGATATATGTCCAGTATATGCTGATATTCTGATATATGTCCAGAATATGCTGATATGCTGATATATGTCCAGTATATGCTGATATTCTGATATATGTCCAGTATATGCTGATATTCTGATATATGTCCAGTATATGCTGATATTCTGATATATGTTCAGTATATGCTGATATTCTGATATATGTCCAGTAAGGCTGATATTCTGATATACTGATATATGTCCAGTATATGCTGATATTCTGATATATGTCCAGTATATGCTGATATATGTCCAGTATATGCTGATATTCTGATATATGTCCAGTAATGCTGATATTCTGATATATGTACAGTATATGCTGATATTCTGATATATGTCCAGTATATGCTGATATTCTGATATATGTCCAGTAATGCTGATATTCTGATATATGTACAGTATATGCTGATATTCTGATATATGTACAGTATATGCTGATATTCTGATATATGTCCAGTATATGCTGATATATGTCCAGTATATGCTGATATTCTGATATATGTTCAGTAATGCTGATATTCTGATATATGTACAGTATATGCTGATATTCTGATATATGTACAGTATATGCTGATATTCTGATATATGTCCAGTATATGCTGATATTCTGATATATGTTCAGTATATGCTGATATTCTGATATATGTCCAGTAAGGCTGATATTCTGATATACTGATATATGTCCAGTATATGCTGATATTCTGATATATGTCCAGTATATGCTGATATTCTGATATATGTCCAGTATATGCTGATATTCTGATATATGTTCAGTATATGCTGATATTCTGATATATGTCCAGTAAGGCTGATATTCTGATATACTGATATATGTCCAGTATATGCTGATATTCTGATATATGTCCAGTATATGCTGATATATGTCCAGTATATGCTGATATTCTGATATATGTTCAGAATATGCTGATATTCTGATATATGTCCAGTATATGCTGATATTCTGATATATGTCCAGTATATGCTGATATTCTGATATATGTACAGTATATGCTGATATTCTGATATATGTACAGTATATGCTGATATTCTGATATATGTACAGTATATGCTGATATTCTGATATATGTACAGTATATGCTGATATTCTGATATATGTACAGTATATGCTGATATTCTGATATATGTCCAGTATATGCTGATATTCTAATATATGTACAGAATATGCTGATATTCTGATATATGTCCAGTATATGCTGATATTCTAATATATGTACAGTATATGCTGATATTCTGATATATGTCCAGTATATGCTGATATTCTGATATATGTCCAGAATATGCTGATATTCTGATATATGTCCAGTATATGCTGATATTCTGATATATGTCCAGAATATGCTGATATTCTGATATATGTCCAGTATATGCTGATATTCTGATATATGTACAGAATATGCTGATATATGTCCAGTATATGCTGATATTCTGATATATGTCCAGAATATGCTGATATTCTGATATATGTCCAGTATATGCTGATATTCTGATATATGTCCAGTATATGCTGATATTCTGATATATGTCCAGTATATGCTGATATTCTGATATATGTCCAGTATATGCTGATATTCTGATATATGTCCAGTATATGCTGATATATGTCCAGTATATGCTGATATTCTGATATATGTCCAGTATATGCTGATATTCTGATATATGTCCAGTATATGCTGATATTCTGATATATGTCCAGAATATGCTGATATTCTGATATATGTCCAGTATATGCTGATATTCTGATATATGTACAGAATATGCTGATATGCTGATATATGTCCAGTATATGCTGATATTCTGATATATGTCCAGTATATGCTGATATTCTGATATATGTTCAGTATATGCTGATATTCTGATATATGTCCAGTAAGGCTGATATTCTGATATACTGATATATGTCCAGTATATGCTGATATTCTGATATATGTCCAGTATATGCTGATATATGTCCAGTATATGCTGATATTCTGATATATGTCCAGTATATGCTGATATATGTCCAGTATATGCTGATATTCTGATATATGTCCAGTATATGCTGATATTCTGATATATGTCCAGTATATGCTGATATTCTGATATATGTCCAGTATATGCTGATATTCTGATATATGTCCAGTATATGCTGATATTCTGATATATGTACAGTATATGCTGATATTCTGATATATGTCCAGTATATGCTGATATTCTGATATATGTCCAGTAATGCTGATATTCTGATATATGTACAGTATATGCTGATATTCTGATATATGTACAGTATATGCTGATATTCTGATATATGTCCAGTATATGCTGATATATGTCCAGTATATGCTGATATTCT
Source organism: Romanogobio albipinnatus (assembly GCA_023566225.1). NCBI lineage: Eukaryota > Metazoa > Chordata > Actinopteri > Cypriniformes > Gobionidae > Romanogobio > Romanogobio albipinnatus. The sequence continues at coordinate 7,650,658 of CM042242.1, read as the reverse complement.
GATATATGTTCAGTAATGCTGATATTCTGATATATGTACAGAATATGCTGATATTCTGATATATGTACAGTATATGCTGATATTCTGATATATGTCCAGTATATGCTGATATTCTGATATATGTTCAGTAATGCTGATATTCTGATATATGTACAGTATATGCTGATATTCTGATATATGTACAGTATATGCTGATATTCTGATATATGTCCAGTATATGCTGATATATGTCCAGTATATGCTGATATTCTGATATATGTTCAGTAATGCTGATATTCTGATATATGTTCAGTATATGCTGATATTCTGATATATGTTCAGTAATGCTGATATTCTGATATATGTACAGTATATGCTGATATTCTGATATATGTTCAGTAATGCTGATATTCTGATATATGTTCAGTAATGCTGATATTCTGATATATGTACAGTATATGCTGATATTCTGATATATGTCCAGTATATGCTGATATTCTGATATATGTTCAGTATATGCTGATATTCTGATATATGTCCAGTATATGCTGATATTCTGATATATGTCCAGTATATGCTGATATTCTGATATATGTCCAGTATATGCTGATATTCTGATACATGTCCAGTATATGCTGATATTCTGATATATGTCCAGTAATGCTGATATTCTGATATATGTACAGTATATGCTGATATGTCATGTTAAACTCAACATGCTCAGTCTATATTAGACTGAAGCATCCTGTTTGTCTCTTACTCATTGACTAGCCATGGTCAGCTACTGTTATTGTGTTGGTGTGTTTTTCCATATAGATGGTTTTGTGAAGCCTGACACTCTAGATGTGTGTGGTGAAGTGAGACAAACACAGGATGGACAGGAGGTGTATGATGATGTGGGTGGAGGCGATGAAGTCAAAAAGTAAGAGAGTAACTAGTACACTTATTTGGATTATTAACATTATTGAGGTTACATTATTATTTAAATTTGAACAAAAACATCTATTTTTTTCAGTCTACCAGATGGTAAGCCATTGCATTATACATTTTAATAAATATCAATAAAAATATCTTCGCAATCATTTAGTGAGTGTCAAGTGAAGGAAGCGTAAAAAGGAAATCATTTTCTATTGTTTCCCCTTGTTCACGTTTTTGTCATGTGACTACTAACAGCAGTGGCATATGATGCTGATATTTATGAGTGTGCAGATGATATTCAAGAAGATTTCAGGTGATTTTCATTTTTCATGTTCAAAAGCTCATGTTTATGCATCTAATTAATTAATTACAGCAATTTTCATTTATTTTAAATTAACCTTGATTCTCTTTTGTAGTACTTTTATAGTTATTAAATGGGTATAAGTGTATAAGTAAGTGTATGTTTTAATTGCCCAATAGTGGCCACAAAGTTGACTTAAAAGGGTTTATATAGGTGTACAAACTGAAAACCCCTAAATTTAGTGATAAATATCAGTTTAATAAGAAAATAAATGTGATTTGGTTTAAGATTTATTTGTGCTGTCAAAATATAAAAATATGTAAATGTATAATGTGTGTGTATATGTATGTGTGTGTGTGTGTAATACTATAAATATATTTACTTTTTTATTTTTTATAAATATATTTTATATATATACATGGCGTAACATTATGACAGGTGAAGTGAATAACACTGATAGTAGTTAGTATACTATACCAAATGTCAAAATTTGATTGATTGACAGGTGGGCGGGGCTTCCGGTATAGGGGGCGGGACTTCCGGTATAGGGGGCGGGACTTCCGGTGTAGGCGGGACTTCCGGTGTAGGCGGGACTTCCTGTATAGGCGGGACTTCCGGTGTAGGCGGGACTTCCGGTGTAGGCGGGACTTCCTGTATAGGCGGGACTTCCGGTGTAGGCGGGACTTCCTGTATAGGCGGGACTTCCTGTATAGGCGGGACTTCCTGTATAGGCGGGACTTCCTGTTTAATAAATCATGTGATTGACATTAGGTTTTGACAGTTGGTTTTTGACCTATTGTCATAATAAATCATATGATTGACAGTTGGTTTTGATGGTTTTTTGACATTAGGTTTTTTGTTTTGATTAATTTGACAGTTGGTTTTTTGTTTTTTGAATGCGGTATAAGCGGGACTTCCTGTTTAATAAATCATGTGATTGACATTAGGTTTTGACAGTTGGTTTTTGACCTATTGTCATAATAAATCATATGATTGACAGTTGGTTTTGATGGTTTTTTGACATTAGGTTTTTTGTTTTGATTAATTTGACAGTTGGTTTTTTGTTTTTGAATGCGGTATAATAAATCATGTTATTGACAGAAGGTTTTATCTTTTGAAGTCGCTGTTATCAGAAAATTCCCCTCCCACCCTGCCACATCCCAGAGCAGCGTATATATATATAAATGGGGCCAGTGTGTTCTACAGCTATCAGCAAAAAGAGAAACATGAGCTACATGAGCATGGACGGATTATCAGCTCCTGAAACCCCAGATGCGGGGTTGCGCAGCAGGACGTTCGACAGTCTGATGACCAGTCTACCTATGGCGCCGAGAAAACCTTATGGGCACGTCCGTTTGACAAGCTTTCTCCATGAACTTTCGGAATGGACTAAAGGAGAATTTATGATGAACAGCAAGCGTGTAATCGGGTACAGATTTCATAAAACAACTCAAGTTGTTATACTCTACACCACCGACAGCGCGGGCGAGTTTCACCCCGGGGAAGACGCATGTCTTGTATTTCCTAAAAAAGACTGGGCATTATTTTACAATTTTGTGTGGAAGGATCTGAAGAGCGGCGGTCAAGAACCTCTGTACGTTGGAGAGTGGGACGGGGTCACCCCGAATGTCCGGTACCGCGTGGTAGGTGACCACACTAAAAAGAACCCGGATGATTCTGTCTACATATTCTGCTGTGATGACAAGACAAAGCTCACCGAAGATCGGTCAGGGGTCGTCCTGCCTAACGAGCATAACAATCTGTATGAAATGCAATTTTTGTTCAAGTGGCAAGATCTGAGTCAGCTGGATATTATGTTTTCAATCATAAACAAGCTGTTCAAATGGTGCGAGCTGCACGACGGCTACAACAAAATTAAAGTGCAGCTGTTCCACCCTGAGAGATGTCCGCGCAGCAGTACATACGCGGGGTATTCACCCCCCATTCACTACAGACATCCGGGACCTCGACGGTCAGCCCCTCCCAGACGTCGTTTATAAACCACAGCTGAAGCGCCACAACGTCCCCGCCCCTTTACTGCATCTGACATAAAGTCAGCGGCATTCAGTAGGCCCCAAAAGGCCATGGTCGGTCATGAGATAAGCCCCCAAAATGCGTAGTGCAATGGCGCCATCTATTGGACAGGCGTGTTTTTCTCCATTTTTTACCCATCACATATATATGTGTGAGGCGAGGGGAAATGCATTATAAAAGTGAACTTTTAGACCACAGCATCTCATCATCTCTCTCCCTCATCAAAATGCAGAACGGTGAGTATTTTTTCTCTATATTTGATGCTATAATGTTATACAATGATGCTTTAAACATGCAATGTGCTATTGATGTGATTTATCAACTATAACTAACATTAGCATTGAGTTAATGATGTTTTAAACATTCATGCATGGGTACAGTGTTTTAATCATTGAGTCATCTTTGGTCTATCAGCTATAACTAAAATCGGTGTCTTAAACACAGCATGTTACTGTTACTGTTACGGGTACTCTCCGGCACCACCCGGTGTCCCGGAGTTAAAACTACATCCAGTTATGACACAATTGTATGCTCTCCGGCGACACCCGGTGTCCCGGAGTTAAAACTACATCCAGTTATGGTGTAATTGCGCCCCTAGAGCACCGGGGTGAAATAACATTTAGAAAATTAATGATTTTTTTTTTCAGCATCTGTCATCAGACATGCATATAAAGCGACTCACAAATGTTTCCATTCATAACAGGATTTTTTGCCTCACAGGTTCGAATGTTGAAAGTGACGCTCACGATAGCAATGATGCATGTGAGGACTGCTCTTTTATAAATTAAAAATTAAATAATAATAAATAAATAAAAATTAATAATAAAAAATTAATAAATAATTAAAAAAAAAATTTTTTTTAATTGTCTCTCTTTTTTCATTCACAGTGACCCCTCAGCTGGTTGAAGCAGACAGCGCGTCTGATGGTAAGACAAGACCCATCGCCGACATCATGTTTTTTTTTTTTCTTAACATTTATGAAAAATTTATTTATTTATTTATTTTAGATTTCATTCAGTTTATCACGCAACCCGGCTTCCCACTGACTGACACCGCTCAACAGAATAATGATGACGTGCCTGACCCCACGCCGACGCACGCTGTGGATCAAATAGTTCCTGCCGGCTCTGCTTTAGACCAGGTCGCTGGACCCAGCGGTGAACCTTTGAGAAAGAAGGGTAGAAAAACCGATCGTCCTACCTCACCGACCTGTCCTGAGAGAAAAACGTTTTGTTTTATCCCGTCAATCAGTCCTGAAAACAGTCCTGACAGGAAAACTTTCTGTCCGACGCCGCCGAGCGGTCCTGCGCCGAGTCTTGACAGCGTATTTCTTTATGGTGAGACTATCTACATTATTATTTTCATTTAAACACAAATTGAATCATACCATAACAATTTTTGTGTTATATTTCTACACAGCAGGGTCGGGCTATAGCCCCGACCACATGACTAGCTGGCATACACCTCGACGCATCACTTGGACAAGTACGAAAGCGATCCAAACTCCGTTGGAAGAAGAAGACATCGAAGTTGAAGAAGTGTCAGCAGAGCATCGCCCGGCTGACGAGCCACTCGCCGATACTAATTTAATAGAGGCATTATGTCAAGAGTTTCGCGACACCCAGGTTTATTATTCTCATCATCATAGATGGAACGTTGCAGTTAATTCAATATAGATTTATTCCATTAAACTTTTGTATTGCATGTATTGATTTTTATATTCCAGATACTCTGTTATTTTTATTTTATTTTTTCTTCATCTATCATGTATTGATTTATTCCATATACTCTATGATTTTGTAATATTTCATGTTTTGGTCTGAAATCTAAAATGGATGGGTCAAAAAGCTTTTGCTCAGACGACGACGCAGAACTGTCACCGGACGAAATTGAAATGCTAAGTTGGCTTCCGGATTCTTTAGAACAGTATTTGTTTAATCTAGAATCTTCGCAATCCCCCTCTAATTTGGATCTTTTTGAATTAGCTGAAAATCCAAATATTAATTTGTTCGATCCAGTTCTGAGCGTAGACGCTAATTTGGATCTTTTTGAATTAGCCGTAAATTCAAATATTAATTTGTACGATCACGTGCTAACCGTAGACAACAATCATGTTGTACAATACGGTGGTGTTTTAAATAATCAACTCCCTGCATGTACCGACAGCGATCCTGACGCTGATGATACTCCACAGCCATCTACCAGCAGCAGCACGAGGCCCACATCAGGTAATATTGACGCTTTACGCGAGACTGACCCTAACAGACAGAGTCGATTAAGCCGTACGGAAATTGATACGCTGATCCGAGAAGGCGGGTTCGTTAACGGATATCACGTTTTACCGCGACCACGCTTCAACAGTGTGTCGTTGAGAAGGAGCATGAATCTGAGAGAGATTAACTCTACAGATTTGGCCTCTTATCACACTTCATTACATCGCATGCTGAGCGAGATCGTCACCTTCGCTAGAGAAATCGGCCACGATGCACCCGTAATCAATATGACCATGTCGGCACCCACTCTACAAACACCCATCAGCGGTGTTCTCGCCCCCGGTAATGATTATGATGTGAATTCGCTTATGGATCAATTTGAAAGAGTTTTACAGAGCAACCAGCTGTTATTATCGGACGACGCCGTCGAGATCGACGCTACCGTAGCCATGAACAGACAAGGAGGCGGTCGACGACGTAAACTTACAGATCTGGCCGTTGATCAGGTAATCAAAAGAAAAAAGACGAATTTGTTCTGCCCCATAAATTTGTCAAATCAATTGTGCTTCTCTATTTGTCTCGCTCGCTTTCTTAACCCCCAGCTACCCGAGAGCGAGTTAGAAAAACTGGCTGCAGTCATCCAAAACAGCGTCGGCTTCTCAATTCAAGACCGAATCGCTCTTAGCGACATAGCTTCGTTTGAACGAGCGCTAGGCATTAAAATCGTTGTATTTCACAGATCGAATGCCATGGTCTTAGAAACGTACAAAAATTCTGACGAACCCCACCCCAAAACGGTGTTCCTCTATCTACATGATAATCACTATTATATGATCATGAATCTGACAGGCTTCTTAGGTTCGCCATACGTCTGTCAATTTTGTTACAAAAGTTACAGCAACCGCAGAGACCACCAATGCAAGCACGTCTGCAATGTCTGTTTTGACGCCGAATGTCACAGATACCCTAAAAGAACCATACATTGTCCCGATTGTTTGCGCTACTGTAAATCGAGCTATTGCTTCGAAATGCATAAAAAGAACCCTCCTCCCGGTCAAGAATCCCCCTCCTGTGATATTATCAAATACTGCAAACTATGCAGGTTGCGTTACTACATTAAAGAGGGTGACAAGAAAGCAAAACACATATGCCCGACGGACAAATGCGTCCACTGTCGAGAACATCTGACGGGACACGGGACGCACCAATGTTTCATACAGCCCCTAGAGCCTAAGGAGCCATGCGAGAAATATATTTTCTACGATTTTGAAACGCGTTACGAAAACGGGCGCCACGTGGCTAATTTTGTTTGCGCAATCACTTTCAAAGGGAAGAAATTTACGGCGCAGGGTACCGACTGCATCGCTAAGCTAATCAACCGCTTCAGAAAACCCCGATATATTGGCTACTGCTTCATAGCTCATTACGCCTCCAGATTCGACTCCTTTCTGATTCTCGAGTATTTTTGCAAAGCCGGGATTGCGATTGAGGTCATAATGCAAGGCTGTAAATTAATTTACATGTACGACGAATCGTTTGGCCAACGATACATCGATAGCTACTCATTTTTTCCAATGGCCCTTGCCAAAATGCCCGCGGCGTTAGACTTGACGACGACTGAAAAAGGCCACTTCCCCCATCTTTTCAACAGGGTGGAAAACGAGAACTATGTTGGACCATACCCCGACAAAAAGTTCTACAACTACGATAACATGTCGGATAAAGACCGTGAAAAGTTTGATGCATGGTACAGCACGGTTGAGGGGGAGCAGTTTGACTTCAGGCAGGAACTGTACGCGTACGGGGTTAACGACGTCGTCTTATTACGCGAAGGCTGTATGAAATACCGTCAGGCGTTCCTAGAATGCACCGAAATTGACCCTTTTGGGTTCACGACGCTCCCCAGCTGTTCGATGGGGGTCTTCAAAACCCATTATCTCGGCAGAAACACCCTCGCTCTCACGCACAACAAAGCGTACATCCATCAGAATAAGTCCTACTCAAGTGGCTCGATCGAATGGCTCGAGTATGTCAAAAAGACTCGAAACGTCGATGTTCACCACGCCGTAAACCACGGCGAAGTATCGATCGGTAAGTACTTTTTAGATGGCGTCTACCAGCAAGACGGTGTGCAGCACGGCTTAGAATACGCGGGGTGCATCTTCCACGGTCACTGCTGCCGCTTTGCACCCCATGAGTCACACCCTTGTCGGGAGTACCCTATGGGGTTCTCAGGAGACAGTTTGACGATAAGATCGAAATTCTGCAGAACGCGTACGGTTTACAAGTCGAGGTTCTTTGGGAATGTGAATGGATCAAAATGAAAAAGACCGATCCCTCTGTGATAGAATTTATGGCCGGTTATTCAGCCCCGGAGAGACTGAATCCCAGAGAAACCTTGTATGGCGGCCGCACGAACGCTTATAAACTCTATCACAAAGTGAGCGGAGATGAGAAAATAAGGTATCTCGATTTCACCAGCCTCTACCCCTTCTGCCAGGCTAGGAAAAGCTACCCGATCGAACACCCCCAAATCATTTTCAAAGATTTTGAACCGATTGAAAATTATTACGGACTCATCAAAGCGACCGTGTACCCTCCCCGCAAATTACTGCATCCGGTTCTCCCTTACAGATGTCAAGGAAAACTCATGTTTCCGTTATGCAGAACCTGCGCTCACAATCAAAACCAGACCACGAGCTGTACCCACACGGATGAGGAAAGATCACTCTCCGGGTCCTGGGTATCCATCGAGCTTTTAAAAGCCATCGAGAAGGGTTATGTGGTAGCCAAGATTGACGAGGTTTGGCATTTTCCACAACGGTCAGACACGTTGTTTGTCGAATACGTCAAAACATTTTTGCGTTTGAAACAACAAGCGTCGGGGTACCCGTCGAATGTCGTCACGGACGCTGAGAAAGAAACTTACATTCGCGAGTATTTTGAAAAAGAGGGGGTTCAACTCGACCCCGAAAAGATCAAGCACAACCCCGCGCAGAGAGCTATCTCAAAGCTATGTCTGAATTCGCTTTGGGGGCGGTTCTCTTTAAAACCAAATTTACCTCAAACGACTCTGGTGAACGACCCCGAAGATTTCACCAGAATCGTCTTCGGTAATACCGACACCTTGTCGTATTTCTCATTCGTCTCAGACAACGTGGCTCTCGTCCAGCATAAACCCAACAAAGAGGATGTTTGTAAGGCTCGCGACGTCAACGTGTTTATAGGGGCGTTCACTACGGCCCACGCCCGACTGGAATTGTACGAGTTGATGGACAGACTCAGCAGTCGTATACTTTACTCTGATACAGACTCCGTCGTGTTCGTGTCTAGGGACGGTGACTGGGAGCCGCCTCTGGGTGATTATTTGGGCGAGCTGACGAACGAAATAGACGATGGGGATTTTATCACGGAGTTTTGCTCTAGCGGCCCTAAATCGTATGGCTTTCGCACCGCTAAAGGCAAAGTATGCATGAAAGCTAAGGGGATAACGCTGAATGCTAAAAATTCCCAAGCCATCCGCCTGGATACCCTGATTGGTCTGGTTGATAGTTATGTGACGTCGTATGATAGTACCGAATACATCCTGGCTCACACGGAAAACATTGTGAGGGATAAAAAGACTCTCACATTGCACAACAAATCAGTCGTTAAAAGGTTTAAGGTGGTGTATAATAAACGCAGACTTTTCCCCGATTTCACCACGCTTCCTTATGGCTACTGATCAGATGATGCACAGAGGATCAATGGATGCTTCCGATTTTGATTTCAGACTTCAACATCCATTTAGTTGTGTTATCTCCGGGCCTTCCAATTCTGGAAAGTCTTATTTTGTGAAACTTTTGTTGGAAAAAGGTTTGAATTTAATTTCCAAGAAAATTGAAAACATTGTCTGGTTGTATGATTGTTGGCAGCCTTTGTACGACGATGTACTTAAATTGTATGACATTAAATTTGTGCAAGGAATACCAGAGAGTCTGAATGATGATGATTTGTTACCTGTCACTAAAACAAATCTTCTCATCGTGGATGATTTGATGCAGCAAGCTAGCGCCAATTTGGAGCTTCAAAGGGTTTTTACGCAGTACGTACACCACCGTAATCTCAGCGCTATTTATATAGTGCAAAATTTATTTGTACAGGGTAAATCCAGCCGAACCATCAGCTTAAACGCCAATTATATGATTCTGTTTAAAAATCCTCGAGACGTCAATCAAGTAGCGATGCTAGGACGTCAAATGTACCCCGGAAACACAAAATACTTTATGGAGTGCTACCACGATGCGGTCAACCAACCTTTCGGCTACATAATGATAGACTATAAAGCAAAAACCCCCGAGCAGTACCGTCTCAGAACAGGATTGCTTTCCGACCGTCAAGTGGTTTACATCCCGAAAAAAAGAAGAAGAACGTGATCAAATCACCATGTCCGCCAGACTTTGTAAACATCTGCCGGTGTTAAAAATGCTACATAAAGCATCTCCTAAACAAAGGCGTCTTATTCTACAATCGGCATCCGACGAATTCATTTTATCGTTGTGTGAAGTAGCGCTCAACATCCTCTACGGGACGATTCCTGTCAATCCACAACAGTACCGAAAACTGAGAAAGAGAAAAGCCGAAATTAAATTTGTAGCCAATAAAAAAATCGGCATAGCGGCAAAGAAACGAGTCTTCAACCAGAAGGGTGGATTCCTTTTACCGCTCCTGAGCGTCGCCGTACCCTTTCTTTCGAGCTTAATAGCAAACAGATAGGATGGAGTACGCCGAGAAGATGTATTTAGTCCCGCAACATCAACTGGATAAGGTGAGAACCGAAAATGTTCGCGAGAATATTCGACAGAGCGTGGAAAACGATTTGGACGGCGCCATGAGAAATATCTTACTCCGCACTGATTTGAACCCGTACGAAAAAGCAAAACTTTACACAAATACCCTGAGCAGGTTTTTGACCATCGTTAAACAAAGCGATCGGGAGAGCGGAGTTTTAACGCAGTCGTTCCCCGATCCCGCGCCTAAAGATGAAGTACCGACCGCGGCTAGCGTCGAAGATGACAACGGTGCTGAGGAGCATGTGGTGGATGAAGTTCTGAAGAATGTACCTTCGAGAAGTGTGAAAAACAGCAGATACATATTAGACAAGATGTCTAAAGCTAAAGGACTAAGCGCGTGGAACGAATCGGGGGAGTTTGTGTTCAGGGGTAAAGCCGTACAAGGCTCACACATGGTCGATTTGTTAAAAAATGTCACGGCACCGCAAATGGTTCGGGATAACCGGAGACCTGTAGGATGGTCAGAGTTTCTACACGCCTTTGCCGAATTAAACATCCCTTTTTCTACAGTGCCGAATCAACAGGTCAGGAGCACCATTAAATCTCTAAAGAGTAAACCCGACACCCCCAGCCCACCCCGTGTCAGACCTTCCAAAAGGGCACGAAGACAATCACGCTCGGTGTTTCCAGAGTCCGAAGACTCTGTGTTTAAATCCCCGACTATCGATCGAAGACAATGGTTGGAATTTTAACGAATCCTTTCATTTTGTATGTACATTAATATGTATCTTATGATTAAATAAAAGACGATTAAAAATATAATGGTTTCAAGATTTTTATTTATATGTCAGACATGTCTGCACGCAGTGAACGCAGGACAACATTGTATCAATACAAACATACGGTCTTAATCTCTTCACAAATAGGGACACCATTTTATCATTTTTAATATAATCATCGGTGTATAGTTTCATCACATGATCATAGCCGTATCCTCTAGCTAGATGATATAGAAAAAACAGACAGTGCTGACCGCAGGTGTCCGATGAATAATCCTGGACTCGTCTGCCGGAATATAATACGTCGGCATCGTTGGCTGCTAGAAAGTCATTGATGCTGGTTGGAAAGCGATGGCTGGTGGGGGGATTGCCGAAGCTGTCGAAAAAACACACGGGCCCGTCTTGGGTTAAATAAACGGCGACCCAGTGCTCCCCCGGCATGCTAGCAGGGTCGGTGTTCACGATACAGGCCGACGGTAAGATCCTTATGGGTTTTTCGGGTAGTTGATCGCTCGGTAGAACGCCGAGAAAATGAGTCCTGCAGGTAATTTTATCCATGATGGCGGTGAGTTGCAGCGTGTTCATCTCAATAGTAGTCTATGAGTACCTGTCGGCGGTTAGACAATTCAATGATGCTGTCAAATACCGCGTAAACAATTAAATTAATGGTATTCGGCAGCGGTTTTCTGAAACGAGCTTCGACTCTGATATTCCCGGACTTGATGAGGGAAATGTGCTGACCGCACTCTTCGTCGGGCGTGAGGTTAAATGCGTAAAGCGTGTATCCGTTCAGGAAATCATTCCTGCCGAAACAGAGCGGTTGGTCTTTAAGATGTCTCCCGGTCGTCATCACCAACTGATAATATTCGCGTACTGCCAAACCAGCTTCGAAATTGGGCTGTAGAGGCTTGGCCGGGTACTGTTGTCCGTCAACGTAGACGGCTAAGAATTCAAGGTCGTAGTGTTTGAACGCGAATGGATTTTTTGCGTAGGAACCGGTGAATGCGTCGTTGTCGACCATGGCAATGACGATAGACTTTGGCAGTGTTCCTAAAAACAGATTTTCCTGATTCGAAACACGAGAGCCGGCCGGTATGGAGAACGATTTTAGACTGACCCTATCGACAGGGTACTTGGCCGTTGTCGAGAGCAACGTCTGGGCGTGAGCCAGTCTCACCGGCGGTGATACGGTAACTTTCTTGACAAATAGGGATGCGGCCACTATATTTAATTTGTAAGCCACATCGTCGGCCCTCATCAGACAGAATTCATCTTTTGCTTGAATTAGGCGTATCTTGATATCCACCCCATTTATCATAAGTTTCTCTTGGAAGAATATATCGCTGTGTATGGGGGCTAGTAGTTCCACCTCCTTGCTTTCGCTGGTGTAGCCTGATCTCTTTGTCAACCCCGCGTTATGGCCTGCCGGGTCTTGAACGTCCATATGACCCGCCGTGTCTTTATGGAACAATCCGGCGCTGAAGACAGATTCCAACGTATCTTTACCGTAGTTGATCAGACTCTCGATGATACAGCGATAAGGGTAAGTGCTCGAACTCTGAGATATCAGACGATCGCCAAGGGTCACGTCGACTTGTGAAAACATAGTGGCTCCGGGGTAGTTGATTAGACCCACCTTGGCAGGGTGTGCAATCTCTTCCCCGTTAGGTTTCGTGATTTTCACCCGCAGGTAGAGCATCGTGTTATTGAGATCCACATAATCATCGCCGTTGCCTGCGATAAAAAATTCCAATGGTGCAGAGCCCGATATGGCCGATAACGGTGCTACTTCTAAATAGCCATTTTTCTCAATAACTGTCTGTGTCAGCGGGACCGAAAATAAGTCCAGCTCAGACTTGATGCATTCACCCGACATGCGATGGAGTAGTGCCATGTTAGAATATGGATTTTGCGGCTCTCTTGATCGATACGTTTCGACTAACAGACCTCTTACGCTTTCTGCGTACGAGTGAGCGCTTGTTTGATCCGCGCACTGTTTTCTTCTTCTTCTTCTGTACCACCCGTTGGCCACGCCTCCTCACACCCGGCGGCTTAGACATTCTCTTACGAGCCATGACCATGAGACCGGATCCGTCTTGAGCTTTATCGTTATGCGAACGCGTCAATACGTTTGAGACGACGTCGGATACTATATTTTTAGCAGCCGATTTTAGGTGAGGTTTCGCGATGCTAAATCCTCTTTTTAACAACGGTACGGCCATCCTGAACAGACCTCTGAATAGGCCTCCTAACCCCGCACCGTACATTACTCCCGATCCCGAATACCCCGGCAAACCGGAACCGGCCTGATTTTGGTAATAGCTCACATAGTCCGCGGTATTGGACTCTCCGGGTCTATAATAAACCATTTTTTTAAAGAATAGAAATATTTTTTGGTTTAAAGTGTAGTTTTACGATGACTTTCCCGTAAGAAAATGGTACTTCGTGGTTTTGATCGTCCTTCAACTCTATGACGATGCTGCTGATGTGATCCTTGTTGATCGATGCGTAATGGGGGTTGTCGTATCTAGCAATGACCGCGTCGTTGCCTTTACCCGTTATATGTACACATCTCAAGAGGGGCACGTGCGAATCACCGACCGCTTGATATTGGATGATGTCCGTGTAAACGTACATTGTATAGAACCCAGCATTGATGTCGGATTGATGAGGAGCGTATGTGATGACGTCCGTAGTAAAATCGGGTTCTTTATGATCGTTTAAACCTCCGAGAGGTTTTTTAGTCATTCCTAAAATAGTGGCTAGTCTTCCTCGGAAACTCACTGAAATGTTTGGTTTCGCGACCAGAAAGACTTTGTTTTTTAATTCGTCGTGATTCAATACGGCCGCTGGTGTGATGAGTTGATTTATAGCCCGGAGGATCGCGCGAATGTTTGCGTAGTAACCCCCGCTTATGTGTAATTTCGTAATGATAGAAAAACCAATATTTGAGGGATTGCTATCCGGGGGTTCCGGGGTCGTATGTAGGATGAAATGACCATCTTCGTCATTAAAGTTGTACCAACTTCTAGGATATTCGATTTCGGCGAGTCCGACTTCCCATTGTCCTTTCAAGTCTATAGCTTTAGCCAACCTGGTTGTATAGCTGGCTATACGATTTTCAGGATAAACCGACGACGACGCATTGCATGGCAACGTGACGTAGAACCCGTGATCCTCCATGATGCTCCTTCGCTCGTATGGTCTCATCCGTTAACGACTGTGCGTTTTAAGGAGATTGCAAGTCCAGCAGAGTTTTTTTATCTATATAACTATTAAATTTTGAAGGCCATCCTAGCCATTTCACTAGAACAAGCGTAGATTTCCCCTGTTTTTTCTGACCTAAAATCTTTTCCACCTTAAAAGATTTGTTTTTACTCACAATTATTTTTTGCAACTCTTCTTCATAAAAAACCCCATCTATGACATCGCCATCATAATCCTTGAGTCTGTAGACCGGGGGGTGACGCGGAATACATGAGGATACTGTGAAAAATTCTTCCGTGTAGTTCTGCTCATAACCTTTGGCGAACGGTCCTCTCACTTTAGAAATCCTGACAACGTCGCCGACTTTGAAATTAAATACGGTCTTCTTCTTCTTCTTTATATCGCCGTACAAATTTTCAAACACTTGACCCTCATTTGCTTTGTCGACGTCCACGGGTCTCATTCTGATACTTCGGTGATAACTGCTGTTGTATCCTTGAATAATGTCTTGTAAAACATCAATGTATCGGCGGGAATTTGTAGCCGTTAAAAATCTCCACATGCGGCTTTTTAATGTTCTATTAAATCGTTCTACGACGCTGGCTTTCAAATCGGTAGCGGTGGCGAAGTGGTTGATGTCGTGCTTTTTCATCACATCTTGAAAATGTTTGTTAAAAAATTCCTTTCCCTTATCCGTCTGCAATTTCTGAGGTACACGACCCTCTTCGAGTATAGACTGGAACGCTTTAGTGACCTCAATGCCACTCTTATTCTTCAAAACTCTGACCCATGAGAACTTGCTAAATACATCTATGCATGTCAGTAGGTATTTATGACCGTCATTATCCTTGGCGTAGGCAGTCATGTCGACAAGATCAGCCTGGAACTGTGTATCGATCCCATACACAACCACTCTATTTCGTTTGTATTTTATAGGTGCTGTTTTGTGTAATGTGTAAGCATCCTCACCCGCCAACCAATCTGAAACCTCTTTATCGCTTAGACGGACGCCGGTATCTTTTAAGACGGCGTCTTTTAATCGTTTTTTACCCCCTAGAGAGCCGGGGTTGGACGGTGTATAATAAGCCTTTTTCATGAGCTCCGACATGCTGTCGTTTCAACCGCCGCAAAAGAATAACGCGTACAAGTATTTTGAATCAATCTTTTATTTAAAAAAATCCGTTACAGGATACATGCAAGATCTAAGTAAAAATGGAAATAATACAGGTAGAGTAAAAAAAAAAATGGATATAACGACATTACAGGATACACAGTAAGTACAAAAAGGATATAATGATGTTAATATAACACAATCTAACTAAAAATGGATATAATAAGTAGCAGTAAGTAAAAAACAAAATGGAAAATAACATTACAGGATACATAGTAGCTAAAATGGATATAATATAACATTACAGGATAGACAGTGGCTAAAATGGATATAATACAACAGAGTAAGCTAAAAAATGGTTAGTAAAAAAATAATAATGTAGTAAATGGTTAGTGATAATGACATTACTGACTGTCTAACCAGAAAAGAAAGTCGCGACAGGCCTTCATGTTTTTGTCTAGGATGAAATCGATATACATTTCGGTAATTTTGGCAGAGTCGTCATCATCACCCTTTTTCTTTATCAACTCGGTACATACATCTGCCACGTAGGTACAAGTACACAACACGTCTGAGATTGTGATCTCAGCGCGTGATTCACACATCATTTCTAGAATAGCTTCTATCATTACATCGGGTGGATCGAGACCATCAACACATTTTTCAATCAAATCGTCCCATGCATTAGCCATCCCTCTCATTATCGGCATATTCTTCTTGAGATTTGCCTGACGCGTAGTGTCATGACCAACTGGGATTTCAGGGTGGGCAGCGTCCGCAATAATCTTATCCAGTAGCTCGGTCATCTGATGTTTGAAATGGTCTTTAAACACGAGTTCCAAACAGCTCCTTAGACTACAGACTACACCCATCGCGGAGGGGGGTTGGTCACTCTCCATTCACAATTGAGAGACCTTGCCAGAGATCAACGACGTCGTAGACTATTTCCTTGCAGGGTTTGTCCAGAAGTTTCAACCTGATTTCTTCTAGCTTGGCAATGATGAATGGTTCGTCTTTTAATTCGTGCAGAATACCCCCGACTGTCCCTTGAATACGCTGGGGGTGAGATTTTAGCCCGCAGCGGTTTAGGAGAATGCCGATGATGGAATGGAAAAAGGGCTTAAACAGCTTGCCTGACAGCTCGTCAAAGTGTGTGTCGAAGTAGAAGTTGGGAGGGTCAAACAGGCAGGAATGTTGCAGCTGGCTGGGGTGGTCAATCGCACACCCCTCGCAGTCGGCCTTCAGCTTATCACCGATGAGATGTTCCAGCAGCACCACGGTTGCTGCTTTTACGATTTTGAATCCGACGTCGCTGAAACATCCGTCTGTAGCGTCGTGACCGGCTTTAGCACTGGGGAGGTAAGTCAGGTTGTGTGATCCGAGGTCCGAGCCTAATTTGTCCAGCCAGTCTTTGGAGCGTTTGATAGTTTTAGCAGGACCGTGGCCGCAGTCGCATTCGATTAACGGGTCCCAGTCGATTTGGAGGGGCGATTGCCAGTCTTTGTGAAGGTCCGATGATCCAAGGGGGTAAGTCAGACAATAGTTGCTTGCGTTGTCGTCAGGAAGGTCGAGAATGCTGCCGAAAGAGATGCCGCAGCTGCACACATGAGCGGGTTCTGAAGCGCCGTCTTCAGCCATGGTTTATAAATGTTGCTTGAGAGGGTTTGGCCGCTGACTTTATGTCAGATGCAGTAAAGGGGCGGGGACGTTGTGGCGCTTCAGCTGTGGTTTATAAACGACGTCTGGGAGGGGCTGACCGTCGAGGTCCCGGATGTCTGTAGTGAATGGGGGGTGAATACCCCGCGTATGTACTGCTGCGCGGACATCTCTCAGGGTGGAACAGCTGCACTTTAATTTTGTTGTAGCCGTCGTGCAGCTCGCACCATTTGAACAGCTTGTTTATGATTGAAAACATAATATCCAGCTGACTCAGATCTTGCCACTTGAACAAAAATTGCATTTCATACAGATTGTTATGCTCGTTAGGCAGGACGACCCCTGACCGATCTTCGGTGAGCTTTGTCTTGTCATCACAGCAGAATATGTAGACAGAATCATCCGGGTTCTTTTTAGTGTGGTCACCTACCACGCGGTACCGGACATTCGGGGTGACCCCGTCCCACTCTCCAACGTACAGAGGTTCTTGACCGCCGCTCTTCAGATCCTTCCACACAAAATTGTAAAATAATGCCCAGTCTTTTTTAGGAAATACAAGACATGCGTCTTCCCCGGGGTGAAACTCGCCCGCGCTGTCGGTGGTGTAGAGTATAACAACTTGAGTTGTTTTATGAAATCTGTACCCGATTACACGCTTGCTGTTCATCATAAATTCTCCTTTAGTCCATTCCGAAAGTTCATGGAGAAAGCTTGTCAAACGGACGTGCCCATAAGGTTTTCTCGGCGCCATAGGTAGACTGGTCATCAGACTGTCGAACGTCCTGCTGCGCAACCCCGCATCTGGGGTTTCAGGAGCTGATAATCCGTCCATGCTCATGTAGCTCATGTTTCTCTTTTTGCTGATAGCTGTAGAACACACTGGCCCCATTTATATATATATACGCTGCTCTGGGATGTGGCAGGGTGGGAGGGGAATTTTCTGATAACAGCGACTTCAAAAGATAAAACCTTCTGTCAATAACATGATTTATTATACCGCATTCAAAAACAAAAAACCAACTGTCAAATTAATCAAAACAAAAAACCTAATGTCAAAAAACCATCAAAACCAACTGTCAATCATATGATTTATTATGACAATAGGTCAAAAACCAACTGTCAAAACCTAATGTCAATCACATGATTTATTAAACAGGAAGTCCCGCTTATACCGCATTCAAAAAACAAAAAACCAACTGTCAAATTAATCAAAACAAAAAACCTAATGTCAAAAAACCATCAAAACCAACTGTCAATCATATGATTTATTATGACAATAGGTCAAAAACCAACTGTCAAAACCTAATGTCAATCACATGATTTATTAAACAGGAAGTCCCGCCTATACAGGAAGTCCCGCCTATACAGGAAGTCCCGCCTATACAGGAAGTCCCGCCTACACCGGAAGTCCCGCCTATACAGGAAGTCCCGCCTACACCGGAAGTCCCGCCTACACCGGAAGTCCCGCCTATACAGGAAGTCCCGCCTACACCGGAAGTCCCGCCTACACCGGAAGTCCCGCCCCCTATACCGGAAGTCCCGCCCCCTATACCGGAAGCCCCGCCCACCTGTCAATCAATCAAATTTTGACATTTGGTATAGTATACTAACTACTACTGATTATCTCTTCATCACGGCACCTGTTAGTGGGTGGGGTATATTAGGCAGCAAGTGAACATTTTGTCCTCAAAGTTGATGTGTTAGAAGCAGGAAAAATGGTTAAGCGTAAGGATTTGAACGAGTTTCACCATGGCCAAATTGTGATGGCTATATGACTGGGTAAGAGCATCTCCAAAACTGCAGCTCTTGTGGGGTGTTCCCGGTCTGCAGTGGTCAGTATCAAAAGTGGTCCAAGGAAGGAACAGCGGTGAACCGGCCAGGGTTATGGGCGGCCAAGGCTCACTGATGCACGTGGGGAGCGAAGGCTGGCCCGTGTGGTCCGATAAAACAGTAAGAGCTACTGGAGCTCAAATTGCTCAAGAAGTTAATGCTAGTTCTGATAGAAAGGTGTCAGAATACACAGTGCATCCCAGTTTGTTGTGTATGGGGCTGCATAGCCGCAGACCAGTCATGCAGGGTGTCCATAATGACCCCTGTCCACCCCCAAAAGCGCCAACATTGGGCACGTGAGCATAAGAACTGGACCACGGAGCAATGGAAGAAGGTGGCCTGGTCTGATGAATCATCACGTGTATGGCCGGGTGCGTGGCTTACCTGGGGAACACATGGCACCAGGATGCACTATGGGAAAGAAGACAAGCCGGCGGAGGCAGTGATGCTTTGGGCAATGTTCTGCTGGGAAACCTTGGGTGCTGCCATCCATGTGGATGTTACTTTGACACATACCACCAACCTAAGCATTGTTGCAGACCATCTGTACACCCTTTCATAGAAACGGTGTTCCCTGGTGGCTGTGGCTCTTTCAGCAGATAATGCGCCGCCACAGAGCGAAAATGGTTTGTGGAGCACGAGTTTGAGGCGTTGACTTGGCCTCCAAAATCCCCAGATCTCAATCCAATCGAGCATCTGTGGGATGTGCAGAACAAAAAAGTCAGATCCATGGAGGCCCCACCTCACAATTTACAGGACTTAAAGGATCTGCTGCTAACATATTGATGCCAGATACAGTCTAGACTCTAGAGGAGTCCATACCTCGATGGGTCAGGGCTGTTTTGGCAGCAAAAGGGGGGCCAGCATAATAAAAGGAAGGTGGTCATAATGTTAATAATGTCATAATGTCTAATCGGTGTATACACACTAACACACACACACACACACACACACACACATATGCATATTTGTGTGTGTAATACTATGAATATATATTAACTGCCACTTTTGATCATTTTAATGCATCCTTGCTGAATAAAAGTATTAATGAAATCATTATTTCTAAATGAAGGGGTTTTGAGCTTGTCATGTATAATAAATATGTTATAGTATAACAATAAATAAATGTTATTGTATTTTAAATTATATTAAAGCATGTTTAAAATCTATATTAATTAAACATATATTTGTATATAAATACATGTTGCTGTATAAATGTAAAAATGTTATATGTATAGTAAAACAAGTAATATGGTTTCATATAGAAAAAAAACACTAATGTGTGCAGCTTTCACTTTTAATAGGTGACAGTCTAAAGTCCTTTTTTAGAAAACATATTATTTAAAGCACAGTTAATTTTTTTGAAATGCATATGTAGTGGATTTACTGCAAGTTTTCTGTCATTTTTCAGCTTCCCTCCTCCACCCCCTCCAGGTCACCTTGAATTTAATGGTGCGGATGAGTAATACTTCACTTTAACTGTACATTAATATAATATTAATTTAGTATAAGCACAGCCATATTTATAATCTAATAGCACTGTCTTTCATTTAACTTTTAGAAATCTAGAAACTGTAATGATATCCCACTCCTATAAGGATTGAATTTTCCTGTAGCTCAAACAGTAGAACATTGGTTTGATTCCCTGGGAATGCATTAACAAAGTACGAAAAAAGAATGCAAAACATCTGCCAGATTCATGAATGTAAATGTATAAGCTCCACCCAGAGCCCCTGAGATGTTTTTGGTTTATGCCCAACAGATGCCGCTGATGAGACGTATGATGATGTGAATACAACAGACTTCCCTCCACCTCCTTCTCCTAGCAGGTTTCTTTATGCATGTTACAATAGAAGTGTAGCAGACACAAATTTTCATTATTTTTGGAGGTATCCGTTTTATGAGAATAAGCAACACGGTCACTTTAAGCTTAATTACTTTAAACTGTTTTTTTTTTAACCTCAAGACCTTAAAGGGATAGTTCACCCAAAAATGAATATTAGCCCATAATTTACTCACCCTCAAGTCATCCTAGGTGTGTATGACATTCTTCCTTCAGACGAATAAAATCAGAGTAATATAAAAAAATGTCCTGGCTCTTCCAAGCTTTATAACGGCAGTGAATTGTTGGGTCATTTTTGAAGTCCATAAAAGTGCATCTATCCGTCATATAACTGCTCCACACGGCTCCGAGGGGACCACGGAAAATATCCGTACCGCTGACCGCCGGAAGCTAGTTATTTTTCATACACAAACCCTACTTCGCTTCAGAAGGCCTTTATTAACCCTCAGAGCCATGTGGAGCAGTTATATGATGGATAGATGCACTTTTATGGACTTCAAAAATGACCCAACAATTCATTGCCGTTATAAAGCTTGGAAGAGCCAGGATTTTTTTTTATATAACTCTGATTGTGTTAGTCTGAAAGAAGAATGTTGGATGACTTGAGGGTGAGTAAATCATGGGCTAATTTTAATTTTTGGGTGAACTAACCCTTTAATGGTCTAGAATTTAAATTCCTGTTGTCCTTGAATCCTTGAGTTTTGCTGCTTTCAAGTTCATATTTATAAGTTGTGAAGTTGTAATTAAGACGCCAGGTGTGTTCAAGTCAATGTCGTCGAAGCACGATGGCGGTGTACCTTCTCTGAACTGACTACACAAAAAATACATTATAGAAAATGAAGATCAAAGAATTTGCCTCAGGTGTGTTTTGCTTTATGTTTTTAATTAATTTATGAAGCCACCAATGGTGTAAAGTAATTGAGTAAATGTATTTAGATACTGTATTTATTTATATTTTTGTATATTTTGTAGTTTTACTGAGTTTCAAAGATATTACTTAGCAACATTTACTCTCCAGTCGACTACATTTTTTAATAAGTATATCAAGCGGCAATCTCCCGCGGTCTCTCTTGAAGCCAACCACGGAAGTGACTTAAACTGCAATTCATCGACTGGCCGCTAGAGACGGGCTCCAAAAGAGAGTAAATTCTGTATCTCCCCCATGCTAAAAACTTAAACAGCAGACATTCTTTTTACAGCCTGGTACAAAAAGTGGTGTTGGTCTATATGGCTAATTTTACCCTTCATGATAACTGTGAGGGGGGTGAATTTTTTTATAACTCATCCAATTATATTAAAGGAACATTCCACTTTTTTTGAAAATAGGCTCATTTTCCAACTCCCCTAGAGTTAAACAGTTCAGTTTTACTGTTTTCGAATCCATTCAGCCGATCTCCAGGTCTGGCTGTAGCACTTTTAGCATAGCTTAGCATAGATCATTGAATCTGATTAGACCGTTAGCATCTCGCTCAAAAATGACCAAAGACTTTCAATATTTTTCCTATTTAAAACTTGACTCTTCTGTAGTTACATCGTGTACTAAGACTGATGGAAAATGAAAAGTTGCAATTTTCTAGGCCGATATGGCTAGGAGCTATACTCTCATTCCTGCGTAATAATCAAGGAGCTTTGCTGCCGTACAATGGGTGCAGCGGCGCAATGATATTACACAGCGCCTGAAAATAGGCTAACTTCCTTCAACATAACCAACGTGACAACCTGCTTGCACAGAGTGTGTGCTGGGGACTATTTTCAGACCCTGCGTAATATCATTGGAAAAAAAATCGAAAGTCTTTGGTAATTTTTGAGCGAGATGCTAACGGTCTAATCAGATTCAATGATCTATGCTAAGCTATGCTAAAAGTGCTACCGCCAGACCCGCAGATCGGCTGAATGGATTCGAAAATGGTAAAACTCAACTGTTTAACTCTAGGGGAGTTGGAAAATGAGCCTATTTTCAAAAAAAGTGGAGTGTTCCTTTAAGCCTTGAAGTTCTACATAATTTAGGGCGTGGCCACTTGAGTGACCAGTGGATTGCCTCTATGGTTGAGCTAGGCGGGCATGGTTTCAGCAACCAGGCACTTCAGTTCCGCCTCCCGTTATCCACGGACCGCTGGCTTTTATAATAATTCTAATTATTATAAAATGTCAAAGATGAAAACAGTTGTGCTGCTTAATATTTTTGTGGAAACTGATACATTTTCACACATTCAAAAAAATGTATGTCAGTGAGTTGTGCATGTAAAAATCATGTTTTGTATCTTCATGTTCACTGCAGTATCCCAAAGCTCAGCTCAACTAGCAAGACAAACGAGATGGACCCGAAGAAAAAGAAAAAGTTTGAGAAGGAGGAAAAAGAGTTTAGGAAGAAGTTCAAAGTAAGACACACACTCTTTTGACTGCTGGTGTGGAAGCGGACAGATGACTCTTGTGTACTAACCCTTGTTGCCTCTTCTTGCAGTATAATGCAGAAATCAACGTGCTTTATCAAGCTACTGTTCTCCCAGCACTGTCTATAAAGAAGTTTGGTAATAAAGACCTGCTGATAAAACCTGGAGAAATGATTGACGTGATAGTTCTCCCAGTAGATGACAAACTCATCGGACGGAACAGCGAAGGGAAATGTGAGTTGCTTGAGGAAATCCCTTACGAAAGGCAAATATATGTACCAATATATTACTTGAAATGTATTATATTACATTGATGGTACATATATAAAATATATTATTTATTCATGTAGCCTAATATATTGCAGTATATTGCAAAATATACAAATGATTGCCGCTTTCAATATATTGCAATATATTGGAAAATATAAATATTAAATCCCATATATGGGAATATATTGCCTAATGTATTAGATGATATTTTCCAATATACTGCAATATATTTTTGTTTCGTAAGGGATAATACTTGTGCTTTGATGCACATTCCAGCAGAAGAGGAAACTGTTATTAAATAAAGTATCTCTCTGTTACAGTTGGTTATGTGTCTACTGCTAATTTGGAGCAGTAAGTAATCTTCCTGTTTAGTTCTATTTCTATTCTGGTGCATCATTTTACATGTAAATCGTGTTTTCTTTCAGACCAGTTCTTTAGCTACAGTTTTTAGCTACACTCATTTGATATGCCTAAATGTTAGTGAATATTTGTGAATTTTGAGTAAATATTGTGTACTGTGCAATGCCATTAGCCACCTCGCTCTCTGGATATATATTCGTTGGGCTGATCAGTTGACCACAACCTCATATTTTTTTTGTCTCACTTCCTCTCCTCTCTAAGGGACGGATCTATTTATGATGATGTTGGTAATGGTAAGACTTAACTTGCACAGGCACAGTTAATGAATATGCATTTACTTTACATCCTTTTACTGCAATTATTTTTGTTCTACTTTCTTTTACAGAGTGTATCTACGACAATGACTAAGCACGGATCAACTCATCTAGCATGTGTTTTCATCACTTTGAACAGCCTTATTTGTCATAAATTTCACAAAACACGTTTTTTCATTGTTTAAGAATGATATATAGTGAATTACGTTGTATATATATAATGACCTCAGTAGGAATAAAGTAATGTGATCAAAAAACTCATGTCCTTTCTTTCATGAATTGAATGTTTTGCTCTAACAACTTTAACTAAAATGTAAAAAACGTACACCAATGAAGCAGCATTGATATTAAAATGTACAAGATAAATATTTCCACATGACACCCCAAGCCATCCAAAAATAAGTTTTGACAATGGAAAATCAAAACCAAAACCAATGTGCACCTGAGGCATGCGACTGTTGTATAATATTATTCTAGAAAGTTATAATATTCCAGATAAATGTGCATACTGGTTTTATATGTCGTGAAACCGAAAGACCTTCTACCTTGTGGCTCTACGGTTCCTTTGATTCACTACTGTTCGAAGCAGCGAATCTTAACGAAACATTATAATTAAATTTAGTGCTCTCTCTATGTTCAATAAGTATTAGATAAATAATACAATTCAATTTGACTGCTTCGTGCTTTTATGACATTTCTGACGGCCAAGATATTGAGAGAAAAAGTAAACCTCGCGAGAGTTTACGAGAGTTCCGGTGTTGTGATAATGAACGCCAACATGGCGGTCAGCATCCGCGGCCGTCCGACCCGGAGTGTACGGATGAGAGGCAAGTTAACGGCACCCACACCCCCTTCACCATGTGCAGATTGCGCTGTTTAAACACCTCCGCTTGTGCAGTTACCGTTAAGCCTCGGATAAGGGCTTACTATGTCTTTATTGGTTCGTTTTTTGTGTTTGACAGGTCGGAATGACAGCGGGGAGGAGAATGTACCGCTGGATCTTACGCGGGGTGAGAGTCATCATAGAGATCTTGAGGAACATGTTAATAGTGCTTATCTGTAGTAATAACATCCAAGCCATGGCCAAAGCCACCTTAAATTAATGAAATTGGTGTTAATAGTTTCCCCTCTTCTCAATCTGGCCTGCAGACAGGAGAATGAGGGTGAATAGGATGTTGTCTGTTTCAAAACCTAATGGGTTTTCTTAATAGACAGCATTTGTTTTGCGCCTGTGCTGCCCCAAATATGCAGTCTAGCTGGGCAGCTCACTAGGATTTGGGACCAGCTGTTGTTTTGATGTGTAAGGCACAGTCCCATCAGTTTGTGTTGTCTAGTAAACATCTTCATGTCAGCAGAATAACTGCAGTGCATTTAGCTGGGTTTTAGGCTCTTCGTAAACAAACATTCATTGTTTTAAAAAGCGTTCATGATGCCTTCATATCTTCGTATTTTGCCTTAATAGATCTGTTTTCAAGGTTTCAGTCTCTGATTCATGTAAGCTGGTGGGTATTAAATGCAGAAAGTCTTTGATAAGCCTTTTCTTGATGGAACTATGAAATCTCTCTTGAGAAATGTACTATATAAAGACTATTATATAAAAAGTCACTCTCATACAAGATCCCGAGAGGTTTTATTTGAGTCCTGCACAGGGGAAATTAGGCTTCATACTAGTACGTATGGTGATGAACTGTGATAATGTACTTACACTATGTTCTAAAATATTTTATTTCAAGAGATTTTAAAGAATAATAACAAATTTAAAAGCATTTTGCAGTTGCTCTAAAATATCTGTTCAACCAGCGATTAATCTTGTGTTTTTTATTTTATTGTTTATGCTTTCCACAGAACCCTCCGATAACATGCGTGAGATCTTGCAGAACGTTGCCAAATCTCATGGGGTTTCCAACATGAGGAAGCTCGGCCACCTGAACAATTTTGTTAAGGTAGTGCAACTTTTTTATTTATGCTGGTTGTGCTTGTGTATGATTTCAGCAATGAGAGAAGATCATTACTAGGTCTGCATGGAATTGAAGACCTAGCACTGAAAACAGTAAATGTAACCATGGTAGAATATGTTTTTAAATGGAGTTGAGAATACTACACATTTGCTGAAAGCAAATTTCCCCAAAATACTAGGGCTGGTCCGAATACCCTTTTTTGAGCTTCGAAGCTTCGGTAGCAATCATCACCGAATATTCAAAGCTTTGGAAGGAGAGGGCTGAACATATTCTTCTCTCTAATAAAAGCAGGAGTCTGGAGAATCTGTGCGCCTCATGCGGGCAGGGCTTATATGCTCCGAGAACGGACACTACACTAGTGATACAAAACACGATTCTGTTACGTCCCAGTAACAAGCTCCTATTTTTCGCAGTAGATTAATTTTAGATTGATAATAACGGGTAATATTAGGCTTGCTGTGATAGCCGGTGTTCAGGCATAACACCGGTTACATCACCTGCCAACCGCGGCACCACCCCCCACCGTCGTTTTGATATTTTATAGTAATAAAAAGTTTAGTTCAGTTAGAGAACAGATTAACTACAATTAAAGCAGGAGTCAGATATCATTCATCACGAGAGTGAGGAGCTGAATGACAAGATACTTGCGTAAGATATGGTTTTAAAGTGAAATGTAAAAGCGTCTATTTAAGGGAGTTTGTCGTTGTACTGTTTTGTTGTGTTTTTCATTAAGAATAATAGGCTAATGAACCCACCATTCAAGCAACTCGCCCCCAAATTGGCAAACCAAAAGTAAAATGCGCACGGCTGCACTGTCATTCGTTCACAGTGCACAAGCACTGTAATGTGATGGTGAGGGAAAATTTCCTCACCGTCACATCCCTAACGGGTAAAAAGGCTAATACATTTTGATTCTATTATTCTATTTTCCACAATGTCAAACCAACGCAGCTTAACCCAAAATACAAGCTCAGGCATGCGCTTCTTCCATATAAGCTCATGCAGTTGTGCGCTCTAGACAGAGAATATACTCCAGTTGCAGGGAACACTAAGTAGAAGCAAATATATTTGTTAAGTGTAATGAGGTTGGGTTCTTATTCAACTGTCCATCCTATTAAAAACGGCTAGGCTAAAAGATAATTGTGAAAAAAAAAAAAGGAAGGGGAAAAAGAGTATTGTATTTCGGCAGATTTTATAGTGTAAACATATTCAAGCGCAAATGAAAATCGTTTCGAGGGGGATGTCGGGTGTGCATGAAAAAACCCTCGAATATTCGAATCCCAAAATTGAAAATTGAATACCAACCCATCGAACGATTCTGGTCCAGCCCTAAAAAAAAATACTTCCCGAAAATCACAACAGCAGGGTATCCCAAATTAACCAGTGCATGAAAAATAATGGTTTTACCTTTAGTGTCTGGCTTTAAGTCAAAAGTTTTACATTTCGGCTCACTAAAAATGTTAAAAGATGTAGAATGTTTATTTTTAATTAAAAACAGAAGTACGGTACATATTAGCTTACATAAAAGGGCATTTGGATATTATCTTTTTATATTAAACCATGACTTTTAACCCTTTTAACCTAATTTGAACCCTTTTATATGCATCATTTACCTGTGGCAGTGATGCCAAAAACAATCAAATAGTTTAAAAAATAATATGTAAATAATGATTACCAAATAGTCATTCAAAGGGTTATAAATCAAACAAAACCTTACAAATTTCATCATTCTAAATATCACAAATTAACAAGTCCGACTTACAACTACTATAAGTATATCCAATTTTATCTGCTTAATATACTCATAATAAGGCGAGTTAAAATCTCAACTGCTTGATTTTTTTTTATATTGTCGCAAAATGTAAACTATATTATTGCACAGCTTTAATCTGCTAAATGATTATGTGACTATAAGGCATGAAAATATTAAGATATTAGAAACATTTAATCATCATGCTTTCCTGTAAGTCTTCTAATCTAAACGATGTGTATTGTGAAAAGTTGTATACAAATAAATTTGACTTGACAAAGAGGGGTTTTGTAGTCAATAAGGTTGAGATGCACTGTTTTAGAGTGAGTTAATAATGTAATTTTTATGTAATGTAAATAATAATGCAGTGTGTTTTGGCCTGGTCCTGTAAGCAGATCTGTAACATGGTAAACAGCAGCTGTGTGTGTGTGTGTGTGTGGGGGGGGGGGTGTTGTTTATCTTGGGTGCCCTCCTTTCACTTTCAGTTTCTTTCTGACAGAGATTGTTTTGTGTTTGAGAGTGTGACTGAGACTAAAACTTAAGACTGTTAGTACAGTTAGTATGTGTGCAGTTTTTATGTGTTTAATTGTTTTGTGTGGGATTTTCTCAGCTTTTGTGAATAATAACTTGAGCGCTGTGTGTGCATGAATACCGTGTGTGGCCTTTTAAGGATGCTGAGATAGAGGCGATGTAATCCTCTCCGAGGGTCACACGGCCCCTTCTGCCTGCCTGAGCTCTGACATCATCATAAACACATACATATGCATACACAGCCTGCCAAGGTCATCACACTCCACAGTAACACACAAAAATGTTTAGTAGACACAGCGCACTCATTTTACACTGAATGGTCAGCTTAGAGCAATTATTGATGTATCTGTCTTGCATTTTATTTTTGGGTTTAGTTTATGAATCTTATCTTTACCAGATGATGTTTTGCATCTTTGATTATATTCACACCAGCTTTGAGAGATTTTAAAGAAGGACTTTTTTCACTTTTAAAGAATTGTATACATGTGTATTTTCCTGGATGCTTAGTGCTTGCACTAAAATAGCCAATATATTAGCATATGATTACCTTTGTCAGAAACTAGATCTAATTCTAGTGCAATGATGACTAATCAAAATGGTGAAAATCATTACTTTAATTTTTATTCTGTTTTATACTCATTCTGTGTCTAACAAATCCTTTAACATTGACTGGTAATACTTCTTAATATTAGTACCTTTTTAGTACTTATTTAGGTATAAAATTGAAGGGGCTGGTGGTAAAAGCTGTCTGGATGATCTATGTTCAAAGCTGTTGTAAATATACACTGCTGTTCAAAATCTTTGGGTCAGTACAATTTATAAAAACACTTGTGCTCACCAAGGCTGCATTTATTTGATCAAGAATACAGTAAAACAGTAACATTGTCAAATATTATTACAATTTAAAATGGCTGTTTTATATTTAAATATATTTTAAAATGTAATTTATTCCTGTGATCAAAGCTGAATTATTCCAGTCTTCAGTGTCACATGATCCTTCAGAAATCATTCTAATATTCTGATTTATTATCAATGTTGTGAAAACAGTTGTGCTTTTTTTCCAGGATTATTTGATGAATAGGTTCAAAAGAACAGCATTTATTTGACAAATCAATCTTTTGTAAAAATGATCATTTTTAATATTACTGTCACTTTTGATCAATTAGTTCTTGCTGAATAATATATATATAGTATATATATAATATATATAAAGTATTTCTTTGGAGAAAAAAAACTGTAGTTTATTCTGTAAATTCTAAATGAATGCACAATCCATAAACGGTCTAATAAACTAATAGACTTGGTGCATAAATATTTGTGATTAGTGCTATTAACCCTCATCCTTCCATCGCGTCATTTTCACTTGAAACTCATTTTTAAAAGAAAAAATTGAGTGTTCATCAGAGTGCTCCAAGACCTCAGGACTTTTGTCGCACTTGAACTACGAATACACAAACATTTTCAAGGAGTTTTGTGCTTGAAATTTAAAACGGTAACAAATCCTGCCCTTGTGGGTCAATTTGACCCTCTTAGGAATTAATGGAATGCTTCAGTACACATAGAAAAACCTAAAAATGCTCAAATTATTTTATAATGTCTACATGTGTATCTGAATGCATACTGAAGAGAGAAACTCGAGAACTGACTTTAGGACCCAGTGGAATAGCTCATTTTTTTTTATTTATTTTTTTAAGACAACTGATGTAAGATATTTTGTGCTGAATTAAAAGGGTTATGCATAGGGTTGCCACCTATGTCTGATAAAAAACCTGGACCCGATGACCTGACTGACCGCTTTGCTCACAAGTGAAAATGTCCATTAGACATTAGACCCATAAGACAAAATTGGCCTTTGTGCAGTAAGATGGTGCATAGTCGTGACTCGTGAATATTTTAAACATCTCAAGTATTCTCACTTATCTTATAGCTTACCTGATTGCTTAGATACTGGTGCTTGTGCTTGCTTTTGCTTCCTCTTTGCTAAAGAAATAAGTAGAGGGATGACCTGATTAGATTTGCATTTGCCATACCTTAGCCACTTTTATTTAGTATGTCTCAATCAGACATTGGAATAACATCCAGTCATTATTAAAGTAGGTCGAACGTTTCATTTTCTTTTTTTACTGGCCTGTCAGTCTTTGTTGACACACTGTCATCTTCGTCCTCCGTCTCGCCACCCATGTTAACACTAACAACAAACGATGTTGACGACGTACAATCTTCTTCACTGCTTCAATTTGCCGCCTGTAGTAACTGGCTAGCTGCCAAGATAGATGCGCTAGATGACGTGCCTACGTCACGTCACGTCGCACGACACACCCGACCCGTCTCAGAGCCAATGATAGCGCATTCTACACACAAGAGACACCCCGATGAGAGACACCGACCACTCTGTGCACAATGCATAGGCTATTTCAAGTGAGAAAATAGTAAATTAAACATACATATTCACGTAGTCTTTCGAAAACCGGGACATTCAGTGTCCCGGGAGAGTGGATAAATTTCCCGGGACAGGTTATTAAAAAGAAGGACAATCCCGGTAAAACCGGGACAGGTGGCAACCCTAGTTATGCATGAAATTGTGAGTTATTTAGAATTTAATAAGGAAGAATGTGCTTAAATTATTATTTATTTATTATTTAATACATATAGACATTTAAAAGTAAATAAAAATAAAATTGCATTAAAAAATTGAAAAAAATATCATCAAAATTAAATCAAATAAGCTTTCTGGACAAAAAAAAGTATAATTTTAGGGCGTCAGGTCATTTTGACCTGTGAGGGAAGGATTTGTTACAAAGTGCGAGGGAGGGATGAGGGTTAAAAAAAACATATTGAACATTGAAATCAAGTATTTGAATGGTAATAAATATAATCTCTCTCATTTTCTCTCAGCTCCTGAACAGTGTAAGTCACTGTGAAGAGAAATTAGGATTTACTCATGAGGAAATCATAATTTGGTAAGTTCAACAGTTGGACTTTCTCTTATTCTGTTCCAATGGCTGGTCACTGACAGCATCCATCATGGAATCTCACAGATGAATGATTTGGAGAGCTCTTCTTGTGTTTCTCATCCTGTCTTTATCGTTTTAGTCTGCGTGTGGCATTGCTGAATGAGGTGAAGGAGGTTCGGGCTGCAGGTTTGAGAGCGCTGAGGTATCTGATCTGTGACAGCAGCATCCTCCAGAAAGTTC
Source organism: Romanogobio albipinnatus (assembly GCA_023566225.1). NCBI lineage: Eukaryota > Metazoa > Chordata > Actinopteri > Cypriniformes > Gobionidae > Romanogobio > Romanogobio albipinnatus. The sequence continues at coordinate 7,619,248 of CM042242.1, read as the reverse complement.
TTCAGCTGCAGGTGGATTACCTGATCTCCAGGTGAGCTCGCACACCTGCTTAACTTCCTCAGTGTCTTCACAAACAATGAGATGACGTAGATGCCCTGCTGTCTTATGTTGTGCTTATGTCTGAGATTTGTGAAATAATTTGCTCGTCTTTTCAATGTAAAATTAATTTAAGCTTTAAAGTGCTCGTGGTTAGCTTGTCTTTCAGTGCCCGTAGTGTTGTTGTCAAGACCACCTAAACCGAACCCAAGACAAGACCAGCATTCCTTAAATTAATCTAAAAGATCCATATCTACTGTCTGAGAAATTATTTATATTTCATGAATAAATACAATTAGAATAGTAAGACACTATAACGCTGTTACCAATCAAATCACTAACAATAAAATTCATGGCACAGAAGTTGCATCTGAATTGGTATAATTACACCTGTGTAAATAATGTTCAGATTAATTGAACATTAAAACATAAACATTATTTAACAGTCACGGAATCCTTTATTCAACCGACTTGTTCAAAGCAGCCGATTCATTTAATAACGAAACATTGCAGAATTAGCAAAGACACAGTTTAAAATGTCATTTAATATTAATTTCTTGTTTGTATGAATCAATATAATTTGCAATCACGTTTATATTCATGAAAACCGCTCTCTTGCTCTTGCGATATTGTTAAATTATATTCTATATTATATATATATAAAAAAAAACGAAATCTCAGAATTTTGTGGGCATTTATATTAATTTTGGGCATTTGAGACAATGCTGCATTGATTCTGAACCCAGCAGCACAGTAACAAAATAAATCCCATTTCAAAGAAGTTATTGATTGCATTTTAAGCTGTAAGTTTTACATCAAATCACATTGATGGTGTTAAATCAGACAATGCACCGGCAATTTAGTGATATCCTTGCAGTTGTGGTCTTGACTAGCCTGACGTCGTCATACTCAATTCTAGTCAGAATATGAGTCTGATACTGCTCCGTTGGGCTGTGATTATGGGGCGTGTTTAAACCGAACCAGGAAAGACCTCAATTGGATAGACCTACAACCAATCAGAGCAACGGAGCGATGCATAACGTTAGTTGTCAAATGTCAACAGAACTCAACTGCACTGTGTTGCCAAGTCCGCGAGTTGAAGCGACCCCAATTATGTGATATACAGACCCAGGAATGCGAAATTTAGCAGGCAGTCCAGCCAAAATAACACATATTTTACCCCTCAAATGCCATTTTTCCCAGAAATTTTTTGTGGGCGGGGCTAAGTTCGTCTGGCATCCAGGCTAGGTCTTGACTGGTCTTGAGATAAAATCCAGAGTCCTCTAAGTCTGAGACCAAGACAAGACTGAGGAGAAATGCAGTCGAGACCTAGACCTAGACCAAAAAATGGTCTTAAGACTGGTCTCGAGGACTACAACACTAACTGCCTGTGTCCTGGTCAGAAAGCCTCAGATGAGAAGTTTGAGTTTTTAATCTTCAAACTTGTTGATTTGTGTTCAGGTGTATTGACATTCAGCAGAGTAATGAGGTGGAGAGAACTCAAGCCCTCAGACTGGTCAGAAAGGTACGACCTCTAACCTCTCAGTCATTTTGACACCGTTGAACCTGTTTATGTTTTTGTGCTGGGTGAATTTGATCTGTTATTTTGCCCATTCAGATGATAACGGTGAACGCACAGCTCTTTCCCAGCTCTGTGACGAACTCTCTGATCGCAGTGGGCAACGACGGGCTGCAGGAGAGAGATCGCATGGTTAGAGCCTGCATCGCCATCATTTGTGAACTTGGTGAGTTTTTAGTGGCGTTTGTTAAGTCAGTGAACAATATTAGTATTCTGTGGCACATACCACACTGTCAAATCTAGCTGCATGTTGAGGAGAGGTGCACTAATACTCATTTTAGTGAATGAACATGTGACATTTTTTTAGACGCTATACAGTGAGGAAAATAAGTATTTGAACACCCTGCTATTTTGCAAGTTCTCCCACTTAGAAATCATGGAGGGGTCTGAAATTGTCATCATAGGTGCATGTCCACTTTGAGAGACATAATCTTAAAAAAAAAAAATCCAGAAATCACAATGTATGATTTTTTTAACTGTTTATTTGTATGATACAGCTGCAAATAAGTATTTGAACACCTGAGAAAATCAATGTTAATATTTGGTACAGTAGCCTTTGTTTGCAATTACAGAGGTCAAACGTTTCCTTTAGTTTTTCAGCAGGTTTGCACACACTGCAGGAGGGATTTTGGCCCACTCCTCCACACAGATCTTCTCTAGATCAGTCAGGTTTCTGGCCTGTCGCTGAGAAACACGGAGTTTGAGCTCCCTCCAAATATTCTCTATTGGGTTTAGGTCTGGAGACTGGCTAGGCCACGCCAGAACCTTGATATGCTTCTTACAGAGTAAGACTCACTCTCACTTCTTGGTTATCCTGGCTGTGTACTTCGGGTCATTGTCATGTTGGAAGACCCAGCCTCGACCCATCTTCAATGCTCTAACTGAGGGAAGGAGGTTGTTCCCCAAAATCTCGCAATACATGGCCCAGGTCATCCTCTCCTTAATACAGTGCAGTCACCCTGTCCCATGTGCAGTAAAACACCCCCAAAGCATGATGCTACCACCCCCATGCTTCACAGTAGGGATGGTGTTCTTGGGATGGTACTCATCATTCTTCTTCCTCCAAACACGTTTAGTGGAATTATGACCAAAAAGTTCTATTTTGGTCTCATCTGACCACATGACTTTCTCCCCACGAGGTGAGATCTTGCATTGGAGCCCCAGTCCGAGGGAGATTGACAGTCATGTTTAGCTGCTTCCATTTTCTAATGATTGCTCCAACAGTGGACCTTTTTTCATCAAGCTGCTTGGCAATTTCCCCTTTCCAGCCTTGTGGAGGTGTACAATTTTGTCTGTAGTGTCTTTGGACAGCTCTTTGGTCTTGGCCATGTTAGTAGTTGGATTCTTATTGATTGTATGGGGTGGACAGGTGTCTTTATGCAGCTAACGACCTCAAACAGGTGCATCTAATTTAGGATAATAAATGGAGTGGAGGTGGACATTTTAAAGGCAGACTAACAGGTCTTTGAGGGTCAGAATTCTAGCTGATAGACAGGTGTTCAAATACTTATTTGCAGCTGTATCATACAAATAAATAGTTAAAAATTCATATATTGTGATTTCCGGATTTTTTTTTTTAGATTATGTCTGTCACAGTGGACATGCACCTACGATGACAATTTCAGACCCCTCCATGATTTCCAAGTGGGAGAACATTTTCCTCACTGTATGTGCTGATATAGAATATCCACGGAACTCTTGCTAGTATCTGATTCTGCAAATAGTTTGTTTCTATATAAAAATGACACAATGTAACATGTTTGCTCTGGCACCAGTTTTGGATGAAGAGATGTGCGTGTTATTGTTGTTCAAGCAGAATGTGACAGTTGGTCAGTGTGCTGTTTGTCCTGCCCTCCTCCACTGTGAATGGACGGCTGGGTAAAAAGTGATGGTTATGAACACTGCTTTACCCAAAATCGAACATTCTTCAACTCTCAGCGACCAGTAAAAAACTCTTACACGCTTAGCGCCTTGTCACTGCTGGCGTTTTAAAACCCAGTGCTCCCATTGAAAACAGTTAAAAAATATGCTTTGGTGGACACACGGCTTTAATGCCAATTCTATTTGGTAATATAATGGTGTCACATTCTAGGCAACATTTTTTTAAGTTTTACTAGAAAAATTCTAAAATTAATTTGAAAGATGCATTTTTTAAATAATATTTAATATTTTAATGTAATGTTATAAGTAATGTACAGAAACTAGAGCTGGGCAAGTTAACGCGGGTGATACATTTTTTCAGCTTAACGCATTCAAATATTTAACGCGAATAACACAGCGTCCGTTTTTATATCCATTTTTGCCTAGCGTTACATGATCACGCTCCTATTCTTGTAAATACTTCCAAGCGCGACAAGACACAAGCGAACGCGCTGTATGTCAATGTCCTGTCTGTGTGGCTGCGTCTCATGTCCGCTAATCGAGGGACACTCTGACACACACACACTCGATGCACAGACAGACTCGCGTCAGTTTCCTGCTCACATTGAATTCTCTTTTGCTCTTGAACAAACAATAACATCAACACAGAGAATTTTTAGTATTCTCATATCTCATATTCTTAGGAGTCTTAAATTAGTTAAGTAACGTCTTAAATGAACTTAAAGAGTTGTGAGGAAATGAGATGTGCGGGACAGCGCGTCAGATCCGCGTCATGTTCGTCAGCGGCCGTTCTTAAAGTGACAGGAGCACTGATGATGCCTGTCATTAATGTTCATCAAAGAACAACGGGAACAGAGAAAATTGTAGCTTTAATTTGATTCATCTATATTTCATTAATTATTTATGCAGTTAAGAAAGGGGTTTGATAACTATTACATTTCTGTATATGTCTAACAGGGAAGGCCACAGGTAAAAATAACATTTATTATAATGGGGTTATGTAAAGATTGTTTTAAGTTCACTTAAATTAAAAGTTGTTTTTTTAAAGCCTAATAGATGTTGAAATTGGTAGCTTTCAGTTACTGTAATGTAACGTCATTAATGTTTCATAGAGACATCAGCGATACTGGCCTTCATTCATAAAAACATGACAATACAACACATTTAAAATATGCTGTCAATAAATTGTTTTATATTAATTTGGAGAGTAACTGAAATTATTACAATATCAAAATATTCAAAACGTAAAATATTAAAAACTTGCGATTAATTACAGAAAAAAATGATTCATTTGTTAATTTTTTTTTTCGATTCCCAGCACTAACAGAAACTTAAAGTATCTTTTATTTTAAACTACTTTTGATCTCATTAAAACATTTTATTTTTTTACCCCCCCCCCCCCAAATTAATTTCATTTTTTCTTTCTTTTTTCATTTGATCTTTTCTGGATTCTGTGTTTTATGATTTAATACAATAAAGGTTATTATCCAAAATGTCTAAGGGAATGAATGCATAAAACATTAACAGTTCAATCAATCATTTAAAATAATACATTTTGAATAAAACAAATAATTTGCAACAAAACATTTTTTGTTTTATTTCTTTGTCAAATAAGGTGCTGCACAACAGAATTAGTGTACTGTATTCATTAAAACATGGATGAAAAAATATATGGTTCCTATGATTTTATCCTTATTAATAATAACAGAACATGCAGTTTGTAGATATAGCTCTAGATGTAGGATAAATATCTATTTATCGCCCAGCCATATGTTATTGTACAATTTAAACCATATACTCTAGGTAATGTATTTTGCATATGTATATCAAGAATCAAGAATATATCTCTGTTGTCATCCAGCACTGAAGAACCCAGAGGTGGTGGCCCAGCGGGGGGGTCTGAGCACCATCCTGAAGAACGTCATCGACTGTCAGCTGAGCCGCATCAACGAGGCCCTGATCACCACCGTACTGCACCTGCTCAATCACCCGCACACACGCCAGTACATACGCCCTGATGTTGAACTGGAGGTATGCATACCATACATGCATGCTCATTGAATTTAATTAAGTAAAAATGTCTGACAGCAGTATATGTTCTTGTTTTTTCAGCAAATCCTCGCACCTTACACAGACTTTCACTACAGACACAACCCTGACACAGCAGAGGCACAAATCAAGTGAGCCCTGTTATTTTATTCATTTGATTACATTTTAAATGATTGATTACATTATTAAGAAGTTTCATGAATTAATTTGATTAGACAACACAGAGATCAAAACAATATTTTAAAATAATACATTTCTATATATATTTATCTAAAATAAATATATGAAAATAATCCATATCTCCATAGTATAATTTTCGGTAACACTTTAGTTTAGGGTCCAATTCTCACTATGAACTAGTTGTTTATTAGCATGCATATTACTAGGATATTGGCTGTTTATCAGTACTTATAAACAGTGATGGGAATAACGGGGTTATAGATAAACGGCGTTACTAACAGAATAATTTTTTTTCAGTAACGAGTAATCAAACGAATGACTGTTTCTTCCGTTACAACGCCGTTAGCGTTACTGAGAAAAAAAACGTGGCGTTACTATAATTGAGCTCACTGAAGCGGTTTTCATCCGAACAGGTTCTCTGTCAGTCGGACCTGCAACGTTTTTCTTTCTCTGGTGTGTGTGTGTGCGTGCATGCCATGCGTGTTGGGGGGTGGGCGGGGTGGTACACATAACTGATGATGATTGGTGGGTGGGAGCCGAGGTTGATAGGTTGAGTTCACACACACACACACACACCAGAGAAAGAAAAACGTTGCAGGTCCGACTGACAGAGAACCTGTTCGGATGAAAACCGCTTTCACACCTATGACACACACATACGCATTTGCACAGTCACACACACCAAGTCCAACGACTTCAAAGCAAAGGTAGCTTTCGCAAACTGGAAGTATAAGCGCTACTTTTCCCTCGTTGAGGTGACTTGCAACTTATACCCAGGAAGAAAGAGTCTCTCCACGTCGGTGGCAAGTAATTCTAATCTAATGAAGAACCTCACATCATCACATGCCGCCACAAAATTAGTGGCTAAAAATCGAGGTGATAACGTCAGCTCCACTTCCAAAGGAGTAGTATAGTACTGATAATATTTACACTATAGTAGGCCTACTGATAATATTTACAATAATGTACTGAATTTGATAGGTGTCTCACATTGTCCCACAGCAACAGTACAATAGTGTACATTAATTTACAATGTTTTATAAAAATAATTTATTCTATTTAGTTTCCAATTCATTCATTTAACATATTTAATATTGGGGGCATCCAAGTTTTGGGAGAAAAAAAAGTAACAGTAGTTACTTTCCCTGGTAATTAGTTACTTTTATAATGATGTAACTCAGTTACTATTTGTAAGAAGTAACTATAACTAATTACTTTTTTAAAGTAACGTGCCCAACACTGCTTATAACGCACATATTAATGCCTTATTCTGCATGACCATATTCTACATCCCTTAATCCTACCCAATACATAAACTTAACAACTACCTTACTAAATATTAATAAGCAGTAGTTAGGAGTTTATTGAGGCAAAAGTCGTAGTTAATAGTTAGTTAATAGTCAGAATTGGACCCTAAACTAAAGTGTGGCCTAATTTTTATATGATTTTGTGGAATTTAGAATATGTTCATGCAGAATAAGGCATTAGTATGTGCTTTATAAACAGTACTAATAAACAGCCAATATCCTAGTAATATGCATGCTGATAAGCAACTAGTTCATAGTAATAATTGGACCAAAAACTAAAGTGTTACTGTTTGTGTGTGCTGGTGATGCTGTATGATGCGTTTGTGCATTTTTCTGTGCTGTGCCAATACCTTATTTCCCTGCAAATGCACTGTGATCATGTGCATTTCTAAATTAATAGTTTAATAAATTGTTGTGCTCCACAGGGAGGACAGAGAAGCTCGTTTTTTAGCAAGTAAAATGGCCATCGTGGCAGCGTTCCGTTCTTGGTCAGGTATGAAATCTACTTCATCCATCAGTAGAAAAGAGAAATGCCCAGATTCTGCTCTTCATCCTTCTCTTCTGCTGTTCTCCTACAGGTATTATAAACCTGTGTAAAGCAGGGAACTCAGGGGTCCAGTCTTTAATAGGCCTGCTCTGTATACCAAACATGGAAGTCAGGGTGATGGTTTTTCTTTTTCCTTCCCTCCCCCCATTTGTTTAGACTAACATGTTTTATCAACTCTTACCAGAAATGCTGGACGAAATAACTAATACAACATTTGTATTCAGTATATACTACCATTCAAAAGTTTGGGATAAGTAAGTTTTTTTAAAAATACGTTTATAGTGTTACACAATATTTCTATTTCAAATAAATGCTGTAATTTATCTTCAAAGAATCCCGACAAAGTGGATATTTCCACAAAAATATTAAGCAGCACATCTGTTTTCAACATTGACTATAAGAAATGTTTCTTTAGTAGCAAATCTGCATATTAAAATTATTTCTGAAGGATCATCGTAACTGGAGTAATGATGCTGAAAATTCAGTTTTGCATCACAGGAATAAATTAACACTTAGTTTATATTGTAATATTTCACAATATTACTGTTTTTACTGTATTTTTTATTAAATAAATGCAGCCTTGGTGAGCATGAGAGATTTTAAGGGTGTACTCACACTAGACAATCTGAACGCCCAAAGTCTGGTTCGGTTGACTAGTGTGAGTGCTCCGTACCGTGTCCGGTTCGTTTAGCCAGCCCTGGCCCGCTTGAAAGAGGTGGGCCAGAGCGCGGTTTGGTTGGGCTCGGGCGTGGTACGCATGTAGTGTGATCGCTAACCGCGCCGGAGCATGGAACAGCTGTGCTGTACTATCATCATTACGACAGCAAACACCAAACTATTACTACTTGGATACACTTTTCGATTAAATCAAGTGTATTTAGGTTTATAACAGTCCTGGTTATTAGTATTGATGAACATGAATTGTAGTTTGCGAGTAAAGCTGCAAATTCCTCCATCAAAGTCAGTTGCCTCCGTAATAATATTCTGATATGTGCAGTGAAAATCGCTGCGCAGCATAAATTTTCAATCTTTTAGGCAGTCTATTAGCGAAAGCGCTTTTCTTCCCGTCTTCTTCAAAACCGTGGCAACCGTGCCTAGTGTGAGTACACCCTAAAAGACAAAATTAAATCAAATATAAACTTTTGGGCATACATGAGCATAAACAGCAATATTTACCTATATATATTTTAGCTAAAACATTATAAAGTGCATTCAGTTCCATTTGAATGATGAATTGAAAACCTACAGTCAAGCATTGTTTGCAAATGATTCACTGAAAAGGTCAGTTTTCAGTTTCAGTTTTCAGTCACAGCAATGAATCAATTTTAAAGCCAGATCTGTCGGTTTATGTTTTTGTCTACAGAAAGCCTTATTAGAAGTCATGTACGAGATCTTCAGATTGCCTGTTCCTATAGTGACAGGAGATTTTGAGGAAGCCCTGCACAGTGTGGGTAAGAAACACCTTGATTCATAAACGCAAAAATGCCTCACGGACTGCTGTAAACTCAGAGGTCTTTGGTCTGGGATGTGCATTTCACGCGGATGTTTGTGCCATTCAGACCCCAGCAGGTTTCAGGACAGCTGGAGACTATCCGATGGGTTTGTTGCTGCAGAAGCCAAAGTTATATTGCCTCACAGAGCACGATCCAGGTGAGACACATCCAACTGACGTAACACACATCACATATTCTGGGAATATTCTAGGTTATATGTTGTATTCCTGTTCTTCGGTTTTCCATTACCAGACCAGACCTCATGGACAACTACCTGGCACTACTACTGTCTGCCTTTATCAACAGCGGACTACTGGAGGTATATAATCACAAGATCACTTGATGGATTCTTGATTTTCTTTAATGCGACAGGTCTGTGATGTTTATATTGATAATGTTTCTGTTTACTCAGGGTCTGGTGGAGGTTGTGACCAGCAGTGATGGACAGATATCAGTCAGAGCCACTATACTGCTCGGAGAACTTCTGCACATGGTACTACACTAAAACAGGCCTGTAAACAAGGCCCAACATGAACTTTTTACATTCTATAATTATTCATTACTGGGCTGTGAACTTGTATTATGTAATATTTCATATTAAGTCAAGTCAAGTCAACTTAATTTCGATAGCGCTTTTTACAATACAGATTGTTTCAAAGCAGCTTCACAGTGTTAAACAAGAAAATAATGCAACAGAATTTGATTCGGCCCGCTCCGGAGAAAACGGTGAGGTCATCAGCTCATTTCAATTATCATACAGTGACAATGTGGGCAGATCAGTAATTTAGTTTATATAGTTAATTTAAGGCATCTTTACACAGCAGACGCGGCACAGAAACCGATTCTGAAGCGGCATAACATCACAAAAATGTGCATTTACACAGACCGTTTAATGCGTCTCTGAAGCGGCATAAATGCATTTACACAGACCGTTTAATGCGTCTCTGAAGCGGCATAAATGCATTTACACAGACCGTTTAATGCGTCTCTGAAGCGGCATAAATGCATTTACACAGACCGTTTAATGCGTCTCTGAAGCGGCATAAATGCATTTACACAGGAATGAAAATCATGGGAAACAATGCTTTGAACATTACAACAGTTTTAACAAAGTGTTATAAATTAATTAAAAAATAATGGAATATATAAAAATAAAATACAGAATTTTAAATGATTTTCCTCTGCGCTGGCACTTTAGATGTTTGTCATGATTCTGTATAGGCTTGTAGGCTACGGTATAGCCTAGTTGTTTTATATTTCGTAATAAAATTGTGCCTGATTGAACAAATGCTATAAAAAATATATATTATTATGGGTAGATCACCGCAGGATTTAAAGTGGACGAAAGTTTTTTTAAAAAGAAACAAAGTCAATTTGGAGCAGTTGCAACAAATGAACAATGATAGCGTTTCATGACCGCAGATATATCGGCTAATATCAAATAGGCTATCGTTCTCAAAGAGATTATTTTTGGAATATAATATTACAATGCACATTCACAGTGACGCCGACTGGGTTAAGCACAACCCATCTGAGGGAAATGTTGCAGTGCGTTGATCTGCCAGACTCTTCAAAGGAAGATTACAAATGGGAAACGCCAATTTATTACACATGACTGTGGTTTGCTTGAAGATATGAGTTAGAGCCCTACACAGGCCACAAATCTAGGCCCTAGCCCGGCTGTGTCCGACAGCTTATCAAAATTTTCAGCCTGAGTCCGACTGGAGCCTGTGTTTAAAAAAAAAAAAAAAATATATATATATATATATATATATATATATATATATATATATATATATATATATATCCTCTCTATTAGGCTACACATTGTTGCAGCCATTAAAATAGTTCAGTTTTGTTTTTAATGTCAAACTAGTTCTATTTCGTTTCGTTTCTTTGTTAAGTTAATTTAGAAAAATGTTTGAAGCATTTTTTTGGTTTGTTAAATTAAAGTTTTTGTTTTTTAAAGTGCCGACCAAGCGGCTGCGTTTCCATTTTCCAATTGCTGAAATAAAATACAAATATAAATAGAATTTTATTGTAAAGTTATTGTAAAAAAGTTGAAGTTGAAGTACTAAAATTCCTGAAATAAAAATAAATTAAAGCAAAATTGATTTTTTTTTTAATTAACAAAAATGACAACAGCCCATAAATAAATAATTTATTTAACAAAACAAAACTTAAACTAAAATGATAAATTAAAAGGCTTATTCAAGTAAAAAAAATACTATAATAGTATATAAATAATACTGAAATAACACTGTATGGCAGGAAAGTGAAAAAAAAATCATTCTTAGATAAACTTTAAATATATATCACCTGGAAATAAATGTAGACTCATTGTGAAATTGAGAATTTGGATGTCAAAATGTGCTTAATTGTCATGATAATAACAATGCAAATAACCTTTAATGATCCTAAAGCTTCTTTCTTAGATTAACATTTGATCATAAATTAAAAGGAATTATGTAAAAACAAAAGGTAAAGTGTTTGGACGATGCACCATAGTGACTGATCTGTTATTTAGTGAACCGTTTTTTTTACATGTGGTTTTACATTGCGATTTAAAACGTATATAATGTTACAGTTTGTAAAAATTTATGTTATTTGCTTGACGTATGTAAATATTACACTTCTCTGTCTGCACACACATCTGGACTGCTGTTAAATTTCTCTTTTAGCCTTTATTTTTCAACCTAAAATGCTTTTTTCACCTACATCTTCATCTTGATTCTTCTCTCTTCCAGGCCAATACGATTCTTCCTCACTCTCATAGTCATCATCTGCACTGTCTTCCCACGCTAATCAACATGGCTGCTTCCTTTGACATCTCTCAGGAGAAACGGCTGTGAGTGCAACAGTGCAAACACACACTCAAACAATAATCCATGAGCATGTGTCCAACAGCATTCTCCGGTAATGGGTAGTTCATTTTTGCTTTTGAATCTTGTTTTCTCCAGGCGTGCCAGTGCAGCCGTCAACCACCTGAAGCGATTCCACGAAAAGAAGCGGCGTGGCCCCAAACCTTACAGTCTTTACCTGGATCACGTCCTGCACAGGACGTCCACCTCCTCTCACAAGAGAGACCAGCACCAGCGTCCATATAAGGACATTTATATTGTGAAGGTACACACACTATATCATTGCTGTGCCTGTTGAATGTCATTAGACCTGTCAAGTACATGTCTGGATCATTTCACCCCAAAATCAAAAGAACGAAATTAGATTTTGCTTAAAGAAAATGGTGCCTAGGTTTACAACCATCAAAGTGGATGTTACCTTTCATGTAGTCTGTAATATAGCTGTTTGTGAATGTAAAAGGTCTGCAAAGTTTCAAAGACCAACGCACATGATAAATGGAGTTATTGTCCTGCAAAAGAAAGAACCAATTCTGAACTGACTGAAACGAGTCGTCAGTAATTCCAGTCTTTCTTCCTGCTCGAATCTACAAAGGTTTGTAACATATTTGCATATCCGCCTATGGTCTTTATTGGCTGACAGTGAACATTGTCTAATTTGACCTGCCTTCAAACACTCTAGTTGTAGCTGAGACTGGAATAGTTTGGTTCATATTGCCGACATGTTGAGAAGACACTGTTTTCTGCTCTACGAAAACAAATTCACTTTGCATGCACTTCTAAAGAATGAGGACTTGCGTTCGAGTTAATGCGATAAAACCAACACCATCGTTACTGTTCGTATCACTGTGTATACAAGTGCTGAGGAAGCCTGTGGAGATGAAATTCAGACATGGTAATAGGGGTTTCTTTTCTGGCACGTGCTGTTAGCTCTCGACCAATCACAACACTGGGCTATCTGACAAATCAGAGCAGAGTAGGCTCTCAGAAAGGAGGGGTTTAAAGACCGAATCCTTTATTGAACTGTATCAGACACTGTGAGAAAAGAGGTGATGCTGCAAAGACATTGTTTCTGAGTCGTTTGTTGTTTGTGTGGTGTAGGACACTGAAGAGGCCCTGATGATGAACTTGAGGGACAGTCAGATCCTCAATCACAAGCAGAACCTGGACTGGAACTGGGTTCTGATCATCACTATACTGAAGGTAAATCCTAAGGCCATGTTTGGATATAAATCAAGTGTAATGCTTACTGCATACTGTGCAGTATACCAGTGTTGTAGTCGAGTCACCAACTGTCGAGTCCGAGTCGAGTCTCGAGTCCCAGTGTTCCGAGTCAGAGTCCAAGTCCGAGTCGCCAAAGAAGAGTCCGAGTCGAGTCCAAGTCGAGTCTCGAGTCCCGTGTTCGAGTCCGAGTCGAGTCTCGAGTCCCAGTGTTCCGAGTCCGAGTCCAAGTCCGAGTCGCCAAAGAAGAGTCCGAGTCGAGTCCAAGTCGAGTCACCATTACCTGAGTTCGAGTCCGAGTCGAGTCTCGAGTCCCGTGTTCGAGTCGAGTCTTGAGCTTGATTAATCATCATTACAGCTACAATTTTCTCTGTTCCCGTTGTTCTTTGAAGAACATTAATGACAGGCATCAGTGCTACTGTCACTTTAAGAGCAGCCGCTGACGCGGATCTCACGCGCTGTCCCGCGCATCTCATTTCCTCACAACTCTTTAAGTTAATTTAAGACGTTATTTAAATAATTTAAGAGTCCTAATATGAGAATACTCAAAATTCTCTGTGGTGTTGTTGTTGTTATTGTTTGTTCATTAGCAAAAGAGAACTAGATGAGAGCAGGAGACTGAGGCTAGTCTGTCTGTGCGTCGTGTGTGTGTGTGTGTGTGTCAGTGTGTCCCTCTATTAGCTGACATGAGACGCAGCCACACAGACAGGACACTGACACACACACAGACAGGACACCGCCACACACACACACACACACACACACACAGGACATTGACATACAGCGCGTTCTCTTGTGTCTTGTCGGTTGGAAGCATTTATACGAATAGGAGCGTTTTCATGTAACGCTGGGCAAAAATTGATATAAAAACGGATGCTGAAAATGCGTTAAACTGAAAAAATTAATCGCCAGCGTTAACGCGTTGATATGCCCAGCCCTAGTATTTAAATATCTGAAATCTAAAATAAACATAAACGGGATTAAGCGCTGAGGGCGTCCGTCTTTGGCTCAGCGCCAGCCATTGCAGAAAGCACAGTTTGAATCTGGCAGTCACGTCACTGTACATTCGCTTCACTGTACATCGTCGACGTCTGATGCCAAATAGGCAGACATCGCCCAACCCTAGCTTCCTCTGTTTATCATCATATATGCATTAGGCAATAATAGTTTTTTTTAAGCTAATGTTAGCCAATGGAAAGCATTTTACTTACTTTTCTGGGTGCATCCGTGACAGGTGTCTGTTAAAGTTGGAAGTTGTCCCAGTCTTTTCTTCAATTGTGCGTTTACACACACAACATTTAGCGCTGCTCTTTCCAGCATTAGATTCAAAATCCGTGTAGGCGAACTTCACGATCCGGGGCACATATTTCTGCATTTTCCAAAATTTAGCCCGCGAATAAAGCACGAGAATGAATGCGGCGTAAAGTGAGTGACATCAGTCAGTGAGTGTGTGGTCAAGCAAGGAGAGCGAGCGGTGTCTGTGAGGGAAAAAATAGATCACGGCCGGTCTTGGAGCCCGAGACAGGAAAAGTGTAACATGTTATATACAATTTGTATAACCTATTTAGTCAGAAACAACGTAATTCATTTGATGAATGCTCAAGTCCGATTTTATATATCCTGGACCTCGAGACTCGAGTCCAAGTACGAGTCATCAGTCCGCGAGTCCAAGTCGAGTCACGAGTCCAGAGAACGGAGTCTCGAGTCGGACTCGAGTCCAAAGAATAAGGACTCGAGTCGGACTCGAGTCCGAGTCCAGGACTCGAGTACTCCAACACTGAGTGCTATGCTGTTACATTGCATGCTTAATTCAGGAAGTTGCATTCAAATATTCCTGAAATAATACATATTTATCATTTCCAATCTGTAAAATGTCTCAGCTTTTAAGCAGTTCAATCAAATGAGTCACATGCTGTGTACTGTATACATGCTGTACGTTTCATAAATTGCGTGTAGTATGATAGTGTGATGTACAGTGGGCTATATACCACAATTATTGTGTGCTATACACAGTCCCTCCAGAAAAACGCGATTATGCGATCGCGTGATTTAACGCATAATCAGCCAAAGTCCACATATTTATGCGGGGGCCGCATTTTTTCAAATACGCCGCACTTTCGCTGCATAAATTTCCTATTTCCACGTGCAAAATATGCGGGGCTAGCATGATTGGTAGGTCTTATCACCGACAATGATGAAACGGCCTACAGAGAGGAGGTGCACACTCTGACACGGTGGTGTCAGGAGCACAACCTCTCCCTCAACGTCAGCAAGACCAAGGAGCTGGTGGTCGACTTCAGGAGGAATGAGAGAGAACACCGCCCCATCACCATCGATGGAGCACCGGTGGAGAGAGTCAGCAGCTTCAAGTTCCTCGGTGTCCACATCACAGAGGAACTCTCATGGTCCGTCCACACTGAGGCCGTTGTGAAGAAGGCTCATCAGCGCCTTTTCTTCCTGCGACGGCTGAGGAGGTTTGGAATGAACCGCCACATCCTCACACGTTTCTACACCTGCACCATAGAGAGTCTGCTGACTGGCTGCATCACCACCTGGTACGGCAACAGTACCGCCCGCAGCCGCAAGGCCCTGCAAAGGGTAGTGCGCACGGCCAGCTGCATCATCGGAGGTGAGCTTCCCTCCCTCCAGGACATTTACGCCAGGCGGTGTGTGAAGAGAGCTCAGAGGATCATCAGAGACTCTAGCCACCCGAACCATGGGCTGCTCTCACTGTTGCCATCAGGCAGACGGTACCGCAGCATCAGAACACGCACCAGCCGACTCCAGAACAGCTTCTTCCCACAAGCAATCAGACTACTTAACTCCTGATCCATCAGGATCATAACACACACTGGACAGAATATCACTCCGCACAACCCACTGTAGATACACACACATTATATACACATTTATTTATCATACAGCATCTATTGCACTTTGGATTTCAATTTTTCAATCTGTGAATAATATTTATACTATACATTGTATATTATTATTACTATTATAGCGTAATGTATATTGTTTAGTGTATGTTTAGTGTATATTGTTTAAAGTATATGTATATTGTAAGTATGTGTATATTGTTTAAAGCTGTGAGAACTAAACTCACATTGTGTAAATTATTTATTGTTTATTGTAATGTATACTGTGCTGTGAGTAATTGTGTGCGCATCAGATGTGTAATCTGATGCTGCTTTAAATGTTGTACATGTCATGTCGTGACTGCTATGTTGCTCGGAACTGCACCTAAGAATTTCACCTACTGTTGCACTTGTGCATATGTAGAGTGACAAATAAAGTGATTTGATTTGATTTGATTTGATTTGATTTCATAATCCCCGCATTTTCGTTGCAAAAAAAGTCATATATATATTAGCAGAAAGTTGAAAAACCATTTCCGCCTGTTGCCATGGGAACGTTTTGAAGTGACGTAATTACCCGACAAGAACGTCATCGAAAACTTACAAACCCCGTGGTGAAACCATAGATATCGGTGAAACCATGATGAAGCACGCACATTCCCATTTGCCAACAAAAATAACAGCAAAAGACCGCGCAAAGCAGTTTCCCGGTGTGTTGACCGATTTCAAAACACAGCATCATGAAGCTTTGAAGCGTTATGAATCAGTGAGTCGATTCAGCGGTCTGGATCGCCAAAGTCACGTATTTCAGCAGTTTGACACGCGATCCGAATCATGAATCGACTCGCTGATTCATAGCATCATGATGCTGTGTTTTGAAATCGGTCATCACTATATAAGTCGTTATTTAGTTTTTTTTTGCGCACAATAACTATTATCGTCGCTTCATAAAGTTATTGTAGAACCACTGTAGTGAGATGGATTTTGTAACGACGTCTTTAGTACCTTTTATGGGTCTTGAGAGTGTACATTGTGCCAATGGAGGCCTTTCTGAGCCATAGGAATTCAACTAAAATATCTTCATTTGTGTTCCGAAGACGAACGGAGGTCTTACGGGTGTCCAACGACATGAGGGGAAGTCATTAATGACAGAATTTAAATTTTTGGATGAACTAACCCTTTAAGAGATTGCACTTTGTGCATTGGAAGCACTCAAATGTCTGTTTTGTATAGCTACCTCTGTAAAACAGGAAGTTATTTATTCATTTTTCAAGTTGTAGCATATTCCTTTTGTAAAGCTACAGAACTTGTTTGACTCAATGTTTTGTAAATTTGAGCCATGTGTTTATTAAGGTCTTCAATAAAACAAGATGGGAACTTAAATATTCCCAGCACTTTCTGTGATGTAGTGCTTTTTTTCTCTTTTACCGCAGTTTTTGCAAGTTCCCGCAATTTCATAGCATAAAATTGCATAAATATCCTGCATGTTCCCGCATTTTTCATCGCATTTTTTAAGAAAACATGCCGCATAATCAAGGATTTTTGCCCGCAACAATCACAAAAAAAAGCCGCATTTTTCTGGAAGGACTGTATACAGTGACCCTTGACACTTTAGTTACACTTTTAAACGTCAGAATGTTATTGAATTGGATAATAATGGGCGTTTAAAAATAATACAAATACATGTTTCTTGAGCATCAAATCAGCATATTAGAATGAATTCTGAAGGATCATGTGACACTGAAGACTGGAGTAAAGATGCTGAAAATTCAGCTTTGATAAATTACATTGTAAAATATATGCAAAAAGAAAACAATATTACTGTTTTTAATGTATTTTTGATCAATAAATGCAGCCTTGGTGGGCTTCTTTAAAAACATTACAAAATCTTACCGATCCTACTTTGTGTGTTTGTTGTTTTTTCTATTCTAGTGGCCAAACGTGAATCTCAGAAACAACAAGGATGAGCAGATGCACAAGTAAGACCATGGCGTGTTTTGTGACCCGTCAGCACACATCATGACATCAGACATGTGCGGCATTTTCTTGATAAGCACTTACCGCAAACTACATCCCTAACATATGTGTGTGTGTGTGTGTGTGTTTGTGTGTGTAGGTTTGTAAGGCGCTTGCTGTATTTCTATAAGCCCAGCAGTAAGCTGTACTCAGCCCTGGAGCTGGATCACGCCAAAGCCAGACAGCTGACGGTGGCCGGCTGCCAGTTCAATCAGTTCCTCTTGGATTCGGATGAGGTGAGAAGGCAAACAATTAAGATCCCCGAACCTTTGTTAAATTACTCCATGAGAAGCACAGCAGCAGTTAGGGTTGCACCATTAATGGAAATAAAACCAAAATAGTGATATGGCTTAGTGTAACTATCAAATCACAAAGGCTGCGATAAACATAATGTGCTGCATGTTTCAGAGTGAAGCGCGGCACTGTGTTCATCACACAAGCAGCTCATGATCTGGTGTTTTCAGTGTCTTGGAGCATCTCGGTTCATTTAGCTGCTCCAACTCTGCATCTGCTCTGTTTTGGGGATGTTTTTTCCTCCCAAATCATTCAGACCTAGTCGCAGTTAACCTGGTTTATTGTCTTCTGTTTTTATTAGGATGGTCATATGTATTTAGAGGAATTGGTGAAGGATATCGTCCTGTGGCTCACATCCTCTTCTGGGCTTAAACCTGAACGCAGTCTTCATAGCAATGGCCTTCTTAGCACCCTCAGTCAGCACTACTTCCTGTTTCTGGGTACACTTTCTTCACAGCCAAACGGGGTTAAAATGCTGGAGAAATGTGGTGCATTTCAGTGGTGAGAACACACAATTTAATGTTTAGTGTTGACTGTGGTGGTATCATATTACAGTGATGTAACAAATGGGATTATTACCTTATTCATATACACCAGTCCTTACTTGTTTCTCCAGGATATTTAAAAAAATCTCACAGTGGTATCATGATACTCCATTTAATTATGGAATTACCATAGTACCATGTTCAGGAAAAAAAAACATACCATACAAAAATGTTGTGTTCCAGCAAACCTTGAACATTACTGAAAATGTGCTGCAAATATGCCCAAAAAAAAAAATCATGTTCCAGTCATGTTAATACTATGGTGCCTTGGTAGCAGTGTGATTAAACTACGTTTGGTTTCGATCTGTTTTGTACAGTCTGTTGCGCTTGTGCTCGATGAAAAACCAGGATCACCTGCTGAAACTAATGGTCTCCACTCTGGACTACAGCAGAGACGGACTCGCTCGAGTCATTCTGTCCAAGATCCTCACGGCGGCCACTGACGTAAGATCACACTCCTGGCATTTCTGCGTTCTGAGCTGGGTTTATTATATCCATCCTATACGATTCTTGTAAAACTTGACTGTATATTTGAATTCTGATTTATCTGAATGAGTGATTCTTCTTGTATATCCTGCTACAGAACTGCCGTCTGTACTCCACCAAACACCTGCGTGTGCTGTTGCGCGCTAATGTTGAGTTCTTCAGTAACTGGGGGATGGAGTTGCTGGTCACACAGCTGCATGACCACAACAAAACCGTCTCCATGGAGGCATTGGACATCCTGGACGAAGCTTGTGAAGACAAGGTAATCAGCATCACAGCTACAGGAAGTTGATGTAATCCAGATCATTATTTCATGCAGTTTCAGAAATGAATGTGAAAATGTCTAAATATTTAGGCAATGGTCTGCTAAGCATTAAATAATGTAATACTGTATTTTGGTGTTATAAAGTGTTACCCAGGACTCTGATTGGTTTGTATTAGTTAAATGTGTTTCTTACAGCAACTCTGATGTTCTTTATTTCTGATGTGTTATCACTCCAGGCCAACCTTCATGCTCTGATCCACATGAAACCTGCTCTGTCTCACCTGGGAGAGAAAGGCCTTCTGCTGCTGTTGAGGTAAAACACTTAGCTTAGTTACTGTATGCTTCCTACATGCGTGTATTGCTTAAGGGATAGTTTAAATTAGCTGTTAAAGGGATAGTTCACCCAAAAATTTAAATTAGCCCATGATTTACTCACCCTCAAGCCGTCCCAAGTGTATGACTTTCTTCTTTTAGACAAATACAATCTGAGTTAGTGCTGGGCAGTATGACCAAAAATTTATGTCACGGTATTTTTCAAAATTATATCGGTTTCGCGGTATATGATGGTATTTGTTTCCCCCTATCGATGACCAGGTGTTAACCACGTTTTCTACTAATTTAGAGAGGATGCTGCAGTAGATTGACTAGAATACCCTGTTTTACTGTCATTACGAGTGAATATTGTAGAAAAATTCCACACTAGAATTAATACAGTTGTGCAAAGCCCCACAAAATGATGCTGTGGGGAAACAACAACCAATAAAACACATGCAACACACTCATTACAGACACATGCATATTAAAATATGACCATGGAGATAGAAAAAAAAAGAGTTGATGGCACCTTAAGCTTTTTAAAAATCTAACCCTATATAACAACAAACTACCAAAACGAGGGAGAAATGCGGAAGAACGTTTAAAAGGTCGAAGGATATTTGCAATGCATTTAAGAGCAATACAGTCTCTGAACAAATGACACACGGTTTAACACAGAAAGAATAAAGCTGTTAAATTTTTGCCCATTCTTGTTTGAGTTGTCAGTCTATTTATTAACTTAAATCGTCTTCTGTGTAGCAGAATAACCCATTGTGTCATCGCGGTCGTGATCAGACGTACAGTTCAGAGTCCTTTGCTTAACGTTACATTTCATTTGAAGAAGACGTGATGAAATATGTGTGCATACACGATGCTGGTTTATGTTTAGAGCACTAGAGTATATGAAATATGTCCATAAAAAACTTAAACGCACTCTCTCCGGTCTATAATACCCCTTTTCCACCAAGGCAGTGCTAGAGCTAGTTCATAGTTGGTTCAACTGAGGAGTCTTCTAAGAACCGTTTGCTTTTCCACATGCTGAGAGCCACAACAGAGCCAGGTCTTACGTCACTGTATACGTCTCATCTTTCTCACCAACGCTAGCGAGGCAGCGCAGCGGGAAACACAAACACACCAGGCTTGTTTGAGATGCATCTGCGCTGCACAGACCGATCCACGTAGGATATGAAAATAAAAAAAACGCATGAGTGAATCAAAAGCATAAGGAGTCGTGTGCTCGCTGGACTCGTTGTCATACGGCGATCGGTCTGCACAGCACCGCTACCAACAAGCCTTCCATCAACAATGCAAATGTTGCGTTACTATTGATTCACATGGCTTTACGATCCTACATCGGCATCAAAACACAACGAAAACACAGCGAATCCAACGCATTCATGCAGTTCGCCGTAATTTGTATAGACGGAGATTACAAACGAGCAGCAGCTGTTAGCTCCATTAGCTGCTATTTCAACAATGGCGGATCTCAAGTCTGTGTTCGTCTTGTTGACCCCGCCCCCAGCGCCTGACGTAATCGGTTCTTACTTCTAGCCCTGTTCTAGCCCAGCAATGTTTTGGTGCTACTTAAGAACTACTTTTCCTGGCTCGGAGCTGGGGCTTTGGGTGTGGAAACACAAAGAACCGATTTGAAACTAGGCTCTGGCTTCGCTCTAGCACTGCTTTGTTGGAAAAGGGGTATATGTGCTATAATATGATCCATGTGGAAAACGTTAATCTCAGCTCCGCACAGAAACCGCTCTCTCTCTCGTGCGCAGCGTGTACCGGTAGTTTGAATTCTCCGATGTAATCAAAGGCTGAATCCAAAATCGCCCCCTATAACCTCAAATAGGGCATTATTTGAGGGGACAGCCATCTGTAGTGGTATCCAAAACCATAGTGGACGTTATTGAGTGCACTCATTCAATCTCGCATTGCACCGCAATAATGAGTGTACAGCCGATGCACACACAACAGCTGTCCGAATTCACTCGCTCGCTTTCATTCCCTCTTTCAAGTGAACAAAATAAGTGGATAACATAGGGAATAATAGTGAATTAGGCTTTAGGGGGTGATTTCGGACTTACCATAGGCTGTGATGCGATCTCGGCTGTGCTCTCACTACAGTGCAACAGTGAAACGTGACCCCCCCCGAACAGTGACGCGCTGCGCCTCGACCCAAACGTCGGAAAAATGTCTTGGTTAATCCAAGCTTTATAATGGCAGTGAATGACAGCCCAAAATTTGAAGCCCAAAAAAGTGCATCCAACCATTATAAAAGTAATCCAATTAAAAAATGTAATATCCAGCTTCCGCCAGACCACCTTCCTTATTCAACTTACGAAGAAGGCGGTCTGGCGGAAGCTGGATATTACATTTTTTAATTGGATTACTTTTATAATGGTTGGATGCACTTTTTTGGGCTTCAAATTTTGGGTGGAAAGCTAGATATTTTACTTTAGAATCAGAATCAGAAAGAGCTTTATTGTCAAGTGTGCTTGCACACACAAGGAATTTTTCTTGGTGCTGAAGCTTCCAGTGCACATATACAATACAAACACAACAAGAACATAGTAATACGAATTCTAAGAATAAAAATATGAAAAATAGTATAGAAAATATAAGGTCACAGTTACGTTTAGTCAGAATAAACATTTACAGATTATGAACATATTTACAGTCTTTGAGTAGTATGAATATATAAACATAAATAATCTCCTGAGTTTAAAAGATTGCACTAAACAGTCAGAGTATTGCACTTTGAGGGGGTTATTTAACTGTTCAAGAGGGAAATGGCCTGTGGGTAGAAACTGTTCCTGTGCCTAGATGTTCTAGTGGCCAGTGATCGGAGTCGCCGTCCTGATGGTAACAGTTCAAACAGGAAGTGTCCAGGGTGAGTGGAGTCTGTGATGATTTTCCCTGCTCTCTTCCTCACTCTGGAAGAGAGAAGGGAGGTCCTGGAGGGTTGGCAGGGGAGCACCAATAATTTTCTCCGCAGTCCGAATTGTGCATTGTAGTCTCTTAATGTCAGATTTGGTAGCTGAACCAAACCAGACAGTGATCGAAGTGCATAAGACAGACACATTTAAAACATATTTAAAACATGTTAAATATGGATATTTGTCTTACACAAGCGCTTGGCTTCACTTCAGAAGGCCTTTTTTAACCCCCCAGAGCTGTGTGGATTTTACTTTTATATAATTACTTTTATAATTGGAGGATGGCTTGACGGTGAGTAAATTCATTTCATTTTTAAGTGAACTATCCCTTTAATTTACTCACCCTCAGGCCATCCAAGATGTAGGTGACTTTTTTTCTTCTTCAGTAGAACAGTGAAGAAGATTTTTAGCTGAAACTGTGGTCCTCCTGTGATTCATATAATGCAAGGTCGATGGCTCTTGTCACTTTGAGAGTCAAAAAAACACATACAGCCAAAACAAAATTAACACCTGTGCCTCCTGACAATACATTGGGCTCTTATGAAGTGAAACAATCAATCTGTGCAAGAAACTGAACATTATTACCTAATCCACAGCCTCTGCAAACAGTCGTCAGCACATTCTTGACAGTCTGAAGCACTTGGCGTTTGATCTGATCCAGGGGATATTAATGTTTTTTCCTTAGGCCGTTCACATAGCACTGAAAGACTTGTTCTGTAGCGTAATGCTAATCCATTACACCACATAATTCTTGCATCAAAGCGGCCGCTTTGAAGAAATTGACAGGCAAGTGTATCAGTACGTAGCCAAAATCAGAATTGAGGAGCCTCTTTTTTCCCCGGCTACATACTGACACTCTTGTCTGTCAATTTCTTTGTCTTTTTGGGCTCACCATCTTCAATTCAATTCAATTCAATTCAATGAACTTTATTGTCCCCAATGGGGAAATTTGTCTTGGACTCTGGTGCTCACATACACATACAGTGATCGAAGACATAATACACAAAAAACAAACAAAAAAAATCTTCTAATAGTACACTCTGATACACTATTTATTGGCTGCTTAATAGGAGTTGTTTGATGACTACATTTATCATCATAACCTCTCCTCAGTTGCTGGTTCACTTGCCCGACTTTTGAACCAATCTATTCTGGACAGTCATTCGGCATCATGAGGTCCCTTGGCACTGTAAACTACCAAATGTATTTACAAGAAAAAAACGTTCTTATATTTTGAACAATACAGTGTTAAATGTCTCTCTGTTCTCCTCTGTAGGTTCCTGTCCATCCCAAAGGGCTTCTCTTACCTCAATGAAAGAGGCTACGTCAACAAACAGCTAGATAAATGGCAGAAGGTGAAAGCATCAAACCAGTAACTCTCTCAGTCCTTTGTTTCATGCCTGTGAGTGTTTGTTCCTCTTGAATGCAGATGTGTTAAGCCGTGTGTGTTTTTGCAGGAGTATAATCTGAAGTATGTGGACATGATTGAAGAGCAGTTGAATGAAGCTCTCACAACATACCGCAAACCTGTCGACGGAGACAACTACGTCCGGCGCAGCAACCAAAGGTCTGCTTATCTTGTAAATTAAGTCATATATTAACAAATTACCATTAGTATTGCACATAGGTAAGGTTACCTAGCAAAGTCCCAGATACTAGGTATGAATTAGTAGTGTTATTGTAAACTAAAACTGTAAAAAAAATAGTTTTTAGTAATTGAAATAAAGCTGAGCTCAAATAAAATATTAGATGAAAAATGTAAAAAACTTGTTACCTTGTAAAATGTTACCTTGTAAATATGTTTAAGTTAAAGGTTATTAAAACTGAAATAAAAAAATAAAGATAGATAGATAGATAGATAGATAGATAGATAGATAGATAGATAGATAGATAGATAGATAGATAGATAGATAGATAGATAGATAGATAGATAGATAGATGACAACAGATAGATGACAACAGCACATAACTAAATGACTAAAATTAAAATGAAAACCAAAAATTAAAGCGAGAAGACTTTACAATAAGGTCCCATTAGTTAATGTTAAAGTTAATGCATTAACTAATATCAACAAACAGTGACCAATGCAGTGTTACAGCATTTATTAATCTATGTTAACATTAATACATACATATTATTATACATATTATATTATACATATTATACACAAGGTAATACTGTTCATGCTAGCTCAGGTTCATAAAATAATATAAACAGATACATCTTTTGATTTTAATAATGTATTGGAAAACACATTTTCATTGTTAGTCCATGTTAACTAAAGCCCCTTTCACACAGATTCCAGAAAATACACAGAGTCCCGGGATCATTTGATTTTGGTTCATTCACACTATCAGTGATTTTCTGGAATCTGTGTGAGCATTCACACACATCCCATGAAGATCCCGTAAAGACACGCGACATCGATGTAACGTGTAATGTCTCTGTAGCATCTAAAGTTTACTTTTCTCTCTTGAGAAACCACGCTCGTTCAGTTGTTTTCTGATTTGATCATAAGCTAGCGCCTCATGTACCATTTCTGGTGAACGATTTCAGCTTCAGCATCATCACTACGGCACAGCCCTTTATGGCATTGATCCTGCCTTTTGTTCACACAGGGCGCGTTTTGGGACTGGTCCCATAAATGTTACTTGGTATGTCTTGGGATGTGTTTGCGCTCATATAGAAGGCACTTTGGCAATTTGATTGCAGTTTTCCGGGATCAACGTGCTGTGTGAAAGGGGCTTAATATTAACAAATAAAACCTTATTGTGAAGTTACCATAAAAGCTCATTCAAAATATGAATTAAATACTATAATAGTATAGAAGATACTAAAATAACACTGTTATGAATATGAAGCATGCTCTTTCTTTTTGACTGCAGACAGTATATATCTCTCGCTCTCATGTTGTAGGTTACAGAGGCCAAATGTCTTTCTCCCTGTGCATTTATATGGGCAGTTGGTCCATGATAAAACCGGCTGCCTGCTGCTGGAAGCTCAGGTACCTGATTATGCACACGCTGATGGCTGACACTGTAAAGCTTTGTGTGTTTTTGTGCATTTATTTGTTAGTATTTGTATTGTATTTGTTAGGGTGTTATCCCGGATCTTAGCTACACAGTCCGATCTCCAGTGTTGGATAAATGGGAAGGTGTTAAACAGCTGAAGGCGGCGCTATGGGCTCTGGTAAGTGGTGGTTTTGACTTACTGTATGCGTTTAGTAGTTAAAGATGTCCTTAAATGTCTCTAGTTGCATTGTATGCACTGTTTATGGTTTTAATGGTTAACATTTTATATGTTCCAGGGCAACATTGGCAGCTCAAACTGGGGTCTGAACCTCCTACAGGAGGAGAATATCATTCCAGATATTATTGCTTTGGCTCAGCACTGTGAGGTTCTGTCCATACGTGGGTAAGACTGCCTTGTATATACAACTTATTGCACATAGACGGCATCTGTCGTAAATCAAGAGGTTGATGTGTAGCATAGTCATATTCAATATATTGATTGTGTATAAGTTCAGGCCCATTCACACCAAAGACGAAAACTATAACATTAACAATAAAAATATATTTATAATTGTTCTAATTATATGAGAATCGGGAAAGTCCACGCCCCAACTATAACAGCATAGAGAAACTATATTGTTGATAATTTTTTCCAGCTTATGAACGATTAATAGATTGACAGCCAGTCAGAATCCACCTTACTTTAAAGCTCCTTAAAGTGGCTGGCAACTGCAGCATGCACTCAAAATAAACAGAGCGATATTGTGCAGTGGTGTGGATGCTAATGTAGTTATCGTACTTGGTTTGAACAGGCATTTAGACCCAATCTTTTAATGTCACGACCTGCAAAAAAGTAGTCCTGGTAGTTTGACGTAACTACTGTAAAGCAATGTTTACATGCAGTTTGGGGTCAGTAAGGTTTCTTTTAAATAAATGTATACTTTTATTTGTCATAGATGTATTAAATTGAACAAAAGTGACAGTAAAAACATTTATGTTTTGAACTTTCTATTAATCACGGTTTCCATGAAAATATTACACAGCACAACTGTTTTCAAAATTGATAATAACAAGAAATGTTACATGAGCATTAAATCATCATATTAGAATGATTTCTGAAGGATCATGTGACACTGAAGACTGGAGTAATGATGCTGAAACTAACCTTAGTCACAGGAATATATTATATCTAAAATGTAATAAAATAGAAAACAGTTCACAATATGTTTTTGATCAAATAAATGCAGTCTTCTTTCAAAAACATTTAAAAAATCTCGCTGACCCCAAACTTGTGAATGGTAGTGTAGGACATATTTTCAGATTTTACATTACATACATCAATACAGTTAACTCTTTTCCCCTCCATTGATGGAAATTTTCATTTATGAGAAAACACTTCCCTGCCATTGACAGATTAATTTTCACTGTTATATGGTAGGGGGTGCTATTATGCAACTTTTGAATGAGTACAGACTCTCCGGATCAAAACAGCAGCAACAAGCTGCTTGATTTTCTCTGCATTTTGTTCAAAATGTACCCAAATTCAAGTGTTGATTAAAAAAAAAGAATGCATGAAGCTAGAGTAAAACGGTACTTTTTGTTTAAAAGCAGAGGCGCTGTTCTTTCGTTTGATATATAGCGCATGTTCAGATACAACAAAATATTCTGGGGGCCTTGAAAGTTTTGTGAAAAATATAAAAAATGCTGGCGGTGACTATCAACTTAAAAAAAAAAAAAAAAACAACGTGGGCAGGGAAAGAGTTAAATTAACCTTGCAGCATATGTGCAGTAAGTAACCACCAGCATTGTCCTTGCAGTACGTGTGTGTATGTGCTGGGCGTGATCAGCCGCACGCGGCAGGGCAGTGATGTGCTGAAGGCTTTGGGATGGGACTCCGTACGGCACAGCCGCAGGCAGCTGTGGCCCATCAGCCCTGATGAAGTGGACGCTCCGCTGCCCAGCGAACTGTCGTCTGTGCCCAGCACACTCAGCCTCAACTCCGAGTCCACCAGCTCACGCCACAACAGCGAGAGCGAAAGTCAACCCAGTGAGTCAATGCACATGGTTAACATGTCAACATCAAAACAATTTCATAATATTGCATAGTTGCATAATATTTTTATTACCATATTGGCATTTTTCATCTCAATTCTTTAAATATGCCAATGGAGTAAGATTTTAAAACTCTTTTTCAAGATAATCTGTCTGAAAACTTTTTGAGTCCTTCTTTAGTTCGTACGGTCATGAAAAACCTGGAAAAGTCATTGAATTTTAAAGTAGCAATTTCCAGGCCTGGAAAGTTTTGGAAAAATAAATCAACCAGAAAGTTTTGGAAAAGTCATGGAAATTTGTTTCCAAAAATGTATGTAATAGAATATATGTTTAAGTGATAATATTGGTTAAACAAACTTTGAAACTTTGTAAACATACTTCATTCCTTCTGCTGCATTCTGTCCATCAGATTTCCTTTTGCAGCGTTGAGCATTATAACCAATCACACGCGTTTCTGTCGCCGTCATGGCCAATCAGAGGCGTTCAGATTAGTCATCGCTGAAACAGAGTTTTGTTCAGTGTGCGCACTTTCTGACTGAATTCTTACTGAATCTTGTGGATTCTCCTGTCATCATTAACAACAAAGTGCAGATGTAAGACATTTATTTCGCAGCGTCGTCAGCTTCTGTAATTTTAATAGGGAGTGTTTGTGAGAGCGCTTAAACTCGCGCTAGACCCAAGTTATGGACAGCTTCACGATCGGTCACATTCTTTTCTCCCTTTCTGTATACTGGAAGTTTATTCCGGTTAATATAATGTATTCATCATGCTGGTAAGATCAAACAAAGTCTTCATTTTTCTAATGCATAAAAAGCATTAAAATAATTGGTAAATGTTTGTAGTTTTATCTGTGTAGGCAGAATATGACGTGCAGGTTCCCCAAACACAAATTTTTTTAAGGATCTATTAATCGACGAGTCATTATTAGCCTACAATATCAAGAGCATATCAATAACTGACAATGACTCTGTAAAGAGTACCGGTTCATTTTATAATTTGAGTAACATTAAACAGTCTGTGTAAAAAAAACATTGAAGCTCTTTGCAGCTTCTGTTCCACCTCTGCAGTGTAAAGATGGCTTTTGTTAATTATATTATTCTATTGGTAACAGTCTAGTATTCTGATTGATTTAAGTAATTGGTTAACTTTTAAGTATTTGACAAATGACAACAAAGGTAATCATTAAAAATTGCACTTATAAATAAATAAAATGCTCTTGGAAATCAATTGCAAGGAGCCCCTTAATGAAAGTTAATTTCTGACCCTGGCATGGGGGAATGTCTGGCATTTGCAGTTTGTATACGTGTAATTTAAAGAAATTAAAAAAAACCCATTTCAAATAGGGACGTTATCTTGTTATTGATTGATGGTTTTCAAATGAGATGAATGGTAAATATTAGGAGGCAAAGCTGTTTTAAAATCTTCTTAGTTGTATTCCAAAAGTTTGTCTCTGGCACTGACACCTTGTAAAGTTCCTGTCAGTGTCACTGGACACTTTTATTCACTTATTTATCATTGTTGCCTCCCATTGATGTGTGTTAATCCATTGCTAGGGTCAGACAGTATTTTACCTAATCGTTTTACTGGTGTCAGCGTTTATTTTGTACCATATAGATTTACGTTAATTAGTTAAGATAGGCTATGATTAGACATTTGAACATGGATTTTTCTTATTTTACATGTATACGCATGGAAGGTTAGGTCCTGAATATTTTCTTAAAAGTTATGGGAAAGTCATGAAAATGTATTGGTAGAAATGTGTATGAACCCTGAGTTTATTGTATTTATTTCTTATTCAAAGTAACTTAACGTTGCTTAAAGCTGCAATATGTAACTTTTTTGCAGTAAAATATCCAAAAACCACTAGGCCAGTGTTATATATTTTGTTCAGTTGAGTACTTACAGTATCCCAAATGTTTCCAACTATTTGTAAATCGTGAGAAATTTCTATTTGAACCAAGGAACCGGGACGTGTGAGGGGCTCGTTTTGCGGTTTTATTTTGCAGAAACTGTAGTGTGAACAAGTGTCATAGCAGCCGCCGAGAGAACGCACAGAGTAACGTCATAACATAATTTTCAACACACTCAGATGTATCTAATATGATCAACAGAGCTGCGTTACCTCATACTCATGACCGGATAAGCGGTAATTGCGCCGGCGACTGTGGCATAATAAAAGTCCTGCTGCTCGCGAGGCGTGTGTTGCGTTCATCTTATTGACAATCACTTCAGCCGCCTTGCTCAGCTCTACAACACTCGGTCCTGCTCTGCTTCATTCTACTGTAACGCTAATAATCACATCCATGAACATGATTTCTGCCTGAGTCATATCCCGATTCTTTTCCACCGGCTGTAAGGTGAAGACCACATGTCCCAAGATTCTGCGCTCAAACTTGCTGTCATCAAACTACGCCTTTGTTTTGAATAGGTGACCTCTAGCGGGCAGAAAAGTTACATAGTGCACCTTTTAAAGGATATTTTGAAAAATATTTTATTTTTTCCCTTTGGTTTTTGGTGGAAAACAGGAAAAAATTCAGTTAAAAAATTGCGGTGTATTTACTTTTATGCATGATTAAATTGTATATCTTGTTTCAATCACTAGTATGTCAGATTATGGAAGTAAATTGTAGGGCTGTAATCAACCAAAGAAAATCTTGGTCGACTGAAGTCCTGAAATTTTCGACTAAAAATGACGTTAGGAAAAAAACCGTTAAATTAATTAGCTGCACACTGTGCGCAGTACTTGGTAGCCTTGTTGTCTGCCTAAATGAATTATAAATAAACATAAAAACTAGTAGGCTATTTGCAGTATATTAAATAGTTTTTGACCTGATTATTTTGCACTGAAATGAGTCTGACACACGAGTCTGTCGGCTCTGATAGCGTTGCATCACGAGCACCATCATAGCCTATGATTTCCGTTGTCAACTAGTGATATCATCACAAGAACTTTTGAGGAATATGCAACATAATTTAGACAATTGTTTTTGTCATATGTATTATACTAACAGACAGACACTATCATTTCAGCCGCTCTGTGCAGCTCGAACACAGGATCAGCTCAGCTTCGCGGCTGAGACACGAATAGACTATTAACTTAAAGCTTTTACTCTTAAACACAAAAGGCACGTCCACTTTAATAAAAAAGAAATATTTATTAAACAAGCCAGATCAAGAGCAGAAAAAACGCTCTCACAATTAAATAAATAATATACAGCAAACTATAGCCTTCTTCAATCTGTCTCTCTTCTCTAGCGGGTTGGGCTAATCCAAGTGGAAACAAGGGGGTGTTCTGAAGACAGACAGTTACCTGTGAAACAGGGCTGCTCTGAAAACACCCCCATTAGCAATTAGTGCTCTCCACCTGATGAAATGAACGCGGCAAAACCGACAGTACAGATCCACTTTTGCAGCACAACTGAAGCGTGGTGTTGTGACGCTTCCCCTCATGTGTATGTTGATGGGCGTTCCTCAAGTTTACCGCTATGGGCGTGCGTTTGAGCCAGCGGGGAATGAAAAACAAAGGACCAGCGAGAGACTTCTCTTCACCAGTGGGTTGGGCTAATCCAAAAGAAGTGGAAACAAGGGGGTGTTCTGAAGACAGACTGTTACCTGTGAAACAGGGGTGCTCTGAAAACACCCCCATTAGCAATTAGTGCTTTCCACCTGATGAAATGAACGCGGCGCGGCAAAACTGATGAAATGCACGCGGCAAAAAAATCGACCAATCAGAATTTTGGTCGAGCCAGAACGTTTCGACTAATAATCGACTAATCGACTGGGAGATTACAGCCCTAGTAAATTGGGTTATGTAAATAATATTTCATGTTCATTGTAGTCATTGTTATTTTAGTATTATTTATATACTATTATAGTACTTATTGATATTTTGAATTAGCTTTTATTTATTTTGAAGTTTCAGTTTTAGTTTAACCAAGTCATTTTATGTTCTTATGTCACTTTTATTAGTTTATTATATTTACATCTGCATTCAGTAATTTTAGTACTTTAACTTTCTTATTTCAGTTAGGTGACAAGGCAATATCTCTAATTCATTTCATTTAAAGGAATAGTTCACCCAAAAATGAAAATTGTCATTAATTACTCACCTTCATGTCGTTCCAAACCCGCAAGACTTTCGTTCATCTTCGGAACACAAATGAAGATCTTTTTTGATGAAATCTTTTTTGTCCCTCCATTGACAGTGACGCAACTACCGCTTCATATGATGAACAGATTGAATTTAGGCTTTTATTCACATTTAAACATTAACCATTTAAGTTTAAGTTTTACTTTTTTTTTAATCTTTTAGCTTTTTTCAATTAATGAAAACTATTATTATTAGTTTTGGTTTTAGTTAACAGTAACACTGATTGTTGTATCCGCACAAAATTATATGCATAAATAGCCATTGCAATCTGTTGTTTTATGTCTATTGTAATATTGCACGTGTCACTCTTCAGGTTTGTATTTCATGGATGATGATCGCGAGGGTTTGGACATGTACGAGGACTCTTCTCTCTCTACACACACAAAAACCTTGAAGGACAGAAGCCCGTTCAACATCCTCACCCCCTCGCATCTCAGAAACCGCTTTCTCAACTCCCTGTCTCTCCCCAGTAAGAAGGGCAGAAGCCCCACTGACACTAAAGGCACAACCAATGCAGGAAAATCACCCGAGGAGCTCCAGCTCATGAGGCGCATCCGGACCATAACCGAACCCTCAAACTATTCTCCAGGCCACTCGGGGCAAAGCGAGGTCTTTTATAATGGCGGTCGCATGCCCCGCAGTCCGACGGTTAGCCTTGAGACCTCATTTGTGGGTATAAAGGCATTAGCAGAGCCGTACGCCACGGAGGGAAGCTCGGATTCAGAGGGCAGAGGTCATCATAAGCGAGAGCGGAGCAGCAGGGAGCGTTTGAGCTGCGACGGTGCCTCTGTGCTGCCAGGAGGCGGCACATTTAAGAGCCGCAGTCAGAGCTTCAACACGGACACTACTACCAGTGGCATCAGCTCCATGAGCTCCTCCCCTTCCCGAGAGCCACCCTCTGGCGTGGCCATGGATACAGACTGTGCCAGTCTCAACACGGTGGTCAGCGCTAAAACTGTGAAAATGCAACATTCGCTCAGTCCTCAGTCCAACCATAACCACATCCTGTTGTCCAAGTCCAATTCTACCTCGCTGGTTCCTCCCGGGTCGTCGCACACACTGCCACGCAGGGCGCAGTCGCTGAAATCTCCCTCTGTGGCCACCATCAAGAGCCTGGTGGACTGCAGCTACATGTACACAAGCCCCCGTGACGCGCTGGGCTACGCCACGCTCAAACGCCTGCAGCAGCAAAGGATCCACCCGTCTCTGTCTCACAGCGAAGCGTTGGCGTCTCCCGCTAAAGACATACTGTTTACAGACACGATCACCATGAAAACGCGGAGCCTCGACTCACGGCTCACCCCACGCAGGTATACAGTCATTTATACTTTTTTAGCTTTTCTCGCTCTCTGGCTCTCTCTCGCTCACTCTCTCACACACATAAACCTGTCAAGAACATGTCCAAAGTCATATTTCAGTCCAAAATATGTATTTATTTTATTCGTAATAATTTATTATACAAAAATGTTTTTAATTATATTATATATGAAGAATGAATTATATTATTATTAAAAATATGTCCAGGTCATAGTTTACCCCAAAATCAGAAGGGGTATTTAATTAAACATGTCTAATCATGATTTGCATAAGAAAATAAAAGCTGAATTTAGGACCTTTTTTTTTTTTTTTTTTTTTTTTTAGGACAGTACATTATTTCCAATATATATATATATAAACACATTTTCCCAAGAAATTTTAAATATATATATATATATATATATATATACATACATGCATACATACATACATACATACATACATACATACATACATACATACATACATACATGTGTATCTATGTATGCATGCACGTGTATACAATTAAATAATTTAAATATATTATTTATATTTTATACATGTTTACAAGTTTTTATAAATTTTGTTCTGCCTTTGATAATTAATGTATATATAAAGTTATGGTAATATTTGGTTAAAAAAATTACTGTAATATACATTATTTTATTAACTACATGAATGAGAATCTAAAAAGTAGCAATAAGATTAATAAAGCCTCAAATAAAATGTCCAGACACTCCACTGTAATAAGAATTTGAGTAAATTTTGATTTTCCTGAAAATATTGGTCATGATAATGTGATGGTCCAAAAAGTCTGAATGACCTTTATTTTCTTAATATAAAATAATTAATATATATTCATTATTAATAACAATATAATTATAGTTCATATGTAATAATATAATTATAATTAATATAATTAAAATATTTTTTTTGTTAAAAATAAATAGTTATAATAATATTTGTTGGTGATTTTGGGTTGAAATATGACTTTGGACATGTTCTTGACAGGCTTGTGACATTCACCCATATATGAAAGTGCAATTGAAGTTCAGGCTGTTTTTTGCTGGTCCTCAGGTTTTCTCATGAAAGGTATTCTGGGCCGTTCAACTCCCATCGCAGAGTGTCCAGAACTCTTGTGCCATGGTGGGTGGAGCAGCTCAAGAGTAGAATCCCCTCATTAGCTCGGACAACCGTAGAGTTTCCATTTTAGAAACACTGTAGAATAAAAGGCAACATCCCATACCATGCGACTACTCTTCCAGTCACCCCCCCCCCTCCCCCCCAAATAATTTCTCCCATCTTTCACTCATTCATTCACATTTTGTGATGAGTGAGTGCCTGGATACTAATATGCGTCAAAGACTTTGTCAGATGCTTGTGGAAACAAGCATCTGACAGAAAACGCAAACCTTGTTGATATTGTTCTGAACCGGGATACCCATCTACTCCTGCAGATCCAATACCAACTCGACTCAAACTACTGTAAAAAAGGCTTCGAAATATCTTTGGCTGCATCCCAATTGACATGCTGTTATCAGACAGATAATCTAGTCTAGTTTGGATGATTAGATGCAACATGTTGTTTATAAAATCAGAAACCTTTTATTTGGAAAACAGCTCATCATCCTAGCTTTTTGTTAAGTACTGTGTTGGTATGCACTAATTGTGGTATTGCATACTATTTGCATACTATTAATGTTGTGATACAGCCTTTGTGTTTACTCAAAATTACAGCCAGGTATTTTGTGTCGGGATTATATTTATTTTGCTGAAGTATAAGGTGGATGTCCAGGAGTAGGTATAGGTAGTTCGTAAAAGTTGTGATTAGTAGCTGTTTTTACAAGTTGTTGACTGTCCGTAGACCATTTTAATAAAAGCGAAAGTCTAGATGAAGATTTCTAGGATTAGATCTAATGTTCTGCAGTGTGTGTGCTTGTGTTCGCTCTCCTCGCAGGTTTTTGAAAGCTCTGAGTTTTGCGTCTCTGGACAAGGAGGACTTGCTGAGTCCGATCAATCACTCCACCCTGCAGCGCTCCTCTTCCCTGCGCTCTATGGTCTCTAGCGCCACCTTTGGCTGCAGTGAGGACTACATTGGCCTGGCTCTACCCCTGGACATAAACAATATGTTTCAGGTACATTTTGTCACGTGTACTTTTATTAATGTGCATGTGGAGTATATAGAGGTTTTTGATTCATGTGTTGATTCTTAAGGTTCTGTATTTGAACTTTTTTGCCCCCACTGTGGACATGACATAACTCTGATTGTGTGGCATCAGACTTTTGTATTATTATTGTCATCTTGTCAGATGACAAGATGAGTTCAAAATATACCAGTGGACTTGCATTAATGCAGTGAGCTTAGCCATAGCGACCAAAAAATGAAAAATATATTTGCCGAAAGTACTGTTCTCTGCTTTTTTCTCAAATTAGGATAAAGTACTTGATGTACCTTTTAATTGTGTTGTAAATGTTTGTGTTTTATTTTATTTTTAGATTAAAGAAACATCATATTTCCAGAAGAGAACAAGCCCTCCTGCTGGAGAAAAATCCTCCAAATTTATTTTTGGAGAATCTAATGGTATGACTCACCCTTATTTTTCTGTATTTCTAATATCATTAATAATTATTATTAATATTTTAAATTAGTATTAAATAAAAATACACCACCGTTCAAAAGTATGGGGCTGGTAAGATTTTGTTCTGCTCACCAAGGCTGCATTTATTTGATTAAAGAAAAATATATATTGTAAAATATTACAATTTTCAAATAAATTTCTTCTTTTTGACTATATTTTAAAATCTAGTTTATTCCTGTGATCAAAACTGAATTTTCTGCAGCAAACATTTCTTACTATGATAAATGTTGAAAACCGTTGTGCTGCTTCATATTTTTTCAGGATTCTTTGGGAAAAAAAACAAAAAAACTGCATTTATTTGAAATAAAAATCTTTTGTAACATTATAAATGTTTTTACTGCCAAATATGATCCATTGCTGAATAAAAGTATTAACCCTGTGGTGCTGTCAAAAGTTTTTTTTTATGAAATGATTTGTACTATATTTTAGTTTGATAATATATTTTTTTGTATTTTTATTATTTAATATAGTTTTTATGGTACGAAATTATATTTATGCAGTAGTTATAATCCATTTATTCCTGAATTACATTTCCAACTTAAATGGTCATAAATCTTTAATGCTTTGGAGCACAGACTGAAGTTTGGTCTCTTTTTAAAGACGACAGATTATTGCTGAAGTGAAAAAAGTTTTAAAAAAGTGAACTTGGAAAATGCTAAAATTTTATATGAAATATATTTTTTCCAAAACACGTTTTACTCGTAAGCCATGAATCTAAACAAGCTGTGTTCTGAATTTGAGGCTGATGTCTCCAAAAATTTAATTTTAGTAAAATTTTGTTAGGGCACAATACCAAACGTTTTCAATAGATTAATTTGTCTCCCTTACATTTCCAACCTTTACAAAGTTTTTTACCATTCCGATGAAGTAATACATTTTTAAAATAAAACAAACCAAAATAAAATTAGGTCAAAAATGACGAACAGCATCAGAGGGTTAATTCATTTTACTGACCCCAAAATGGTAGTGTATATAATATCATGAAATAATAATAAATATGAAACGCTAATCTGTGTGTTTTTCCTCTCTGTGCTTGTAGGTTTCTTAGAATCGTGTCGCGGCCCTCTGAAGTCTCAGGTGAGCATAACGGAGCTGTTAAACAGCAGCCGGTCGGAGCAGCACCACCTGCTGGGCTCTGATGAGACTACAGGCTTACAGGAGCACACGGAGCAGAACTGCCTCTACTGCAGCGCGCTCACGACCCTCGGCTCACACACACACAGCCACCTGAACAACACACACACTCGCACAGGTGAGCAATCACACATAGTGCCAGACTTCATAAAACATCTTCCTCATTATATATTTTTTGTGAATGTATGATACTGCTGCTTTCTTCCTGGAAGTGTTATTAGAGGTAGGTTAGTGAAACAGATCAAGGTTGTGGTAACTGGAAAGGCTGTGGGTTCAAACCCCAATCTCAGTCCTATAGTGTCCAGATTTGGGTAAAAATTTGTAATTTAGTCTTGTGTTCCGACAGATCTGTCTGATGGTTTCTCTCAGTGGCACAGCCAGCCTTCCCATAATCACCTGGAGGTGGTCGCCCAGTCCAAGTTCTCTGGGATCTCGGGCTGCAGCGACGCAGCCGTCAGTCAGGGTTCGGCCAGCAGCACTCCCAGCGCAGAGATCATACTGGGTGAGATAAAATCCCATCAATGCACAAGACTACTTGTGCCTGACCTCTGAGGTCATGGGTTGGATTCCCAGGGAAAGCAAGAAATTATATGTAAATATGTTCTTTGAATGCAATATACGTCGCTTTGGATAAAAGCATTTGCCAGATGCATAAGTATAAATATAAAAAATAAAAGTATCATTTTTTTTTTTTATTAGCGTTAAAATTAATTATGAGATCTATTCTAACAGCGGTTTCACGTCTAGATAAAGAACTGCTCTGTATTTTTTCTATATGTTCTATTTTAATTCATTTATGTTATTGTGTCCAAAAGAACATTTACAATTTCCCTTCCCAACATACAGTATATAATAATACAAATAATAATAATAATACATTTAACATTAGACAGTCCTTCCAGAAAAATGCGGCTTTTTTTTGTGATTGTAGCGGGCAAAAATCCTTGATTATGCGGCACGTTTTCTTAAAAAATGCGATGGAAAATGCGGGATATTTATGCAATTTTATGAGATAAAATTGTGGTAACTTGCAAAAACTGCGGTTTGATTAGAAGGAGAAAAAAAGCACTACATCACAGAAAGTGCTGGGAATATTTAAGTTCCCATCTTGTTTTATTGAAGACCTTAATAAACACATGGCTCAAATTTACAAAACATTGAGTCAAACAAATTCTGTAGCTTTACAAAAGGAATATGCTACAACTTGAAAAATGAATAAATAACTTCCTGTTTTACAGAGGTAGCTATACAAAACAGACATTTGAGTGCTTCCAATGCACAAAGTGCAATCTCTTAAAGGGTTAGTTCAGCCAAAAATGAAAATTCTGTCATTAATGACTTCCTCTCATGTCGTTGGACACCCGTAAGACCTCCGTTCGTCTTCAGAACACAAATGAAGATATATAAGTTGAAATCTGATGGCTCAGAAAGGCCTCCATTGGCACAATGCACTGTGCACTCTCAAGACCCATAAAAGGTACTAAAGACGTCGTTACAAAGTCGATCTCACTACAGTGCAGGTTCTACAATAACTTTATGAAGCGACCAGAATAGTTTTTGTGCTAAAACCTAAATAACGAATGATATAGTGATGACCGATTTAAAAACAAACAGCATCATGAAGCTTCAAAGCGTTATGAATCAGCGAGTCGATTCAAGATTCGGATCGCGTGTCAAACTGCTGAAATACGTCACTTTGGCGATCCAAACCGCTGAATCGACTCATTGATTCATAACGCTTAGAAGCTTCATGATGCTGTGTTTTAAAGTCGGTCAACACACCGGGAAACTGCTTTGCGCGGTCTTTTGCTGTTATTTTTGTTGGCAATTTGCGTGCTTCATCATGGTTTCACCGATATCTATGGTTTCACCACGGGGTTTGCAGCTTTTCAATGACGTTCACGTCGGGTAATTACGTCACTTCAAAACGTTCCCATGGCAATAGGGGGAAATGGCGGCTCTTGTGTGAAGTAAACGAACATTTTTCAACTTTCTGCTAATATCAACTTTCTGACCTTTTTTGCAACGAAAATGCGGGGATTATGAAATCATGCTAGCCCCGCATATTTTGCACGCGGAAATAGGCAATTTATGCGGCGAAATTGCGGCGTATTTGAAAAAATGCGGCCCCCGCATAAATATGCGGACTTTGGCTGATTATGCATTAAATCATGCGATCGCATAATCACGTTTTTCTGGAGGGACTGATTAGAAAACTACTTTAATTACAGTTATCAGAACAGTATCTGTTACCGTTTTTAAATAAATAAAAATCTCATCACATTTACAACTACATAAAAAAACTAATTGATATTATTGGCTTCCAGTATCAAAATAATGTAAGAAAATATTGAAATCGTCCAACACGGATACGGTCACAGATATGGTCACAGATATATTGTAAATTAACTAATAATGTCTAAATGTAAAAATGAGGAGAAGTTATGGGGTTTAGGAGATAGAAAATATCATTAGTTCAGAATAAAAAGCAATGGAAAGTCCATGATAGAAAAACAAAAGTGTGTGTTTGTGTGGGTCAGGACAAAATGCCCCCACAAAGATGTCAATGTCCCAAATTTTGGTCCCCATGAGGAAAACAGCATATAAATCATACTAATTGATGTTTTTTGAAAATGTTAATATGCAGAAAGTTTTCTGTGATGGGTAGGTTTAGGGTTAGGGGAGAGAATATACAGTTTGTACAGTATAAAAATCATTATGTCTATGGAATATCCCCATAAAACCTGAAAACCCGACGTGTGTGTGTGTGTGTGTAGGTGGGAAGGCGATATCTGAGGACGGTCCAGCCTGCAGAGTTCTGCTGAGGAAAGAGGTGCTGCGACTCGTCATCAACCTCAGCTCTTCAGTCGGTACCAAAGGACACGAAACCGGATTGCTCACGTAAGAACAACTGAGAAATACTGTGCAAGCGTGAGTGTGTTCTCATTTCATCCCTGTGTAATGGTCTACTACCCTCTGCAGGATAAAGGAGAAGTTTCCGTACGCGTTCGATGACATCTGCCTGTACTCTGAGGTTTCCTTCCTGCTGGCCAACTGCATGTTCCGTCTGGCCTCACGCCGCTTCATCCAAGAGCTCTTCCAGGATGTGCAGTTCATTCCGGTACGACGTCACTCTGAAACTTCTCTAGAATAAATCTACACCAAAATAATAATGTAACAAAATATTTATATTTCAAATAAATGATGTTCTTTTGAACTTTCGATTTATCAAAGAATCCTGACAAAAAATATCTGTCAGTTTCCACAAAAATATTAAGCAGCACAACGTTTTCAACATTAACAATAAGACGTTTCTTGAGGAGCAAATCATCATATTAGAATGATTTCTGAAGGATCATGTGACACTTCCATCTCAAAATAGATTCAAAGTTTGGAAACAGTTGTTTTAAATTGAAATAATAATTCACATTATTACTGATTTTACTGTATTTTTGATTAAATAAATACAGCCTTGGTGAGCAGAAGAGACTGTTTTCAAAAACATTAAGGGTGTTTTCACACCTTGCTTGTTTGGTGCGTTTGTTCTGAAACCTGGTGTGTTCTCTCCCGCAACCGCGCTCGGATCCGCACCAAAATAATCGGTTCGAGATCGCCTGAACGAGGTGGTCTCTGCCCTATTGCAAACGAACTCTGGAGCAATCTGACTCAACGAACCAGGCTGTATCA
This sequence comes from Romanogobio albipinnatus, assembly GCA_023566225.1. Lineage (NCBI taxonomy): Eukaryota > Metazoa > Chordata > Actinopteri > Cypriniformes > Gobionidae > Romanogobio > Romanogobio albipinnatus. The sequence goes on along the minus strand of CM042242.1, from coordinate 7,578,409 downwards.
CAATATATGATGGGTAATAATTACATATGTTGCATGAAAAGCAGCAGGATTTGTTTTGCTAATGCCTCTAAAATGAATTGTGGATTAACCTGGGAAATGTCGTATTGAAATTTGGTCTGACGAACATATTTCAAAACAAATGTCCAAAACATAAAAATGCAGACTTGATTCTTGCTAAAAATGATAAAGTAATTAGGGCTGTCACTTTTTATTCGATATTCGAATATGCATTTGAACATGACGTGAAATATCCGTAATCGAACTATAAATAAACTATCCGGTTTTTAAAGTGCCATGCAGAGTCCTGCACGGGTGCGGGTACCCGCGAATATTGCCCAAACGGGTGAAAAACATCCTAACTGTGTCTGATACGGGTGCGGGTCGGGTCGGACAAGGGAGAACACGGGTCTAAACACGGGTTTTAAACAGTCACGTGCAAACGAATATATATAAAAAAATATATGCATGTATATTGTAGATGTACAAAATCATCTACAATACATATGCCTTGCCTGTATTTCAAGATGATAAAATAATTTCAAATCCATATTAGTTTATTTGTGCCCGCGCAGCGCGCCCTCCCAGGGGAATCACAACCGCGCGCGCGATCTGCCTGCACTCGTCAATATGAATCCTGAGGAGTTGAAGAAAAGATAGCCGTAAATGTGGAAGTTCATCGCTGAGGAAGCACGCAGATAACTGTGGTAACAAACCAAGCACACGCAGTTCTATCGAACAGTATTTTTGTTATGTTTCCTGAGTTTGGCAGCTTAATAACACTGTCTTGGTACATTAAGCCACGTTAAGCGTTTTCTTATAGCCTACTGGTTTTCTATGGGAGAAAAACGCTTAACGTGGAATTAAACGCGTTGCGCTTATATTCTGGGCTCATCTCATTTTTTGTACATAGTATATGTTATTAGTATTATGTTTACTGAGTTTGGTCTCTTAAACAGTTACATTAAGCCATGTAAACTGACATAATGTAAACATAATGTAAACAGATTTTATTGCGGGTGTAGTTTTGTTTTTGTTGGGGGGGGTGTTAGGGGCGCTCGTATCGAATACATTGCTTGATATTTGATATCCGTTCGAATTAGATTTTTCTCAAAAATGACAGCCCTAAAAGTAATATAATGACAGCTACAAAGAAAGCCACAATCAAAGCTGTCATCTATCTATCCTCACTGATAATAACTGCTATGAGACTATAAACCTATATATTAAGGTCTATATGAGACTATAAACCTAATAAAACCTGCTATATATATATATATATTTAGCAAATTTTGAATAAAATATATTGAACATGTTGAACATCAGTCAACCTCTAGGGTTTAAAGGTGCTTTCACATCTCTAGTTTGGTTCATTTGCAGCTTTTGTAGCATTTTTCAACTTTTTGGTTCCTTTTCACACCATACTGATTGCTTTGGTCCGAACCAGTTGAAACGAACCAAAATGCAGTCACATGACAACATCCACATCACTCATTGACCATGGCGTATTTCCTAAACTGCGACTGCGTGGGCTGGTTTTGTCCCTGGCCATAATCTATTACATTGTTTGTATACACCACAATATGCAAACAATACATTTCTATAATGAAGCGCGGATGCAACGCTCTAATGCACTGCAAATGGCGAGCGTGCATCGCTCGTCACTTCAAGCGAAGATCGCGCTGTTCTTGTGAGTTTTCGAAAGTTGGGACCTAACATGGTCATCAGACCTAAATTCTATGAGGCTCCGCACCTCCTCACTACTCCAACTTTGTCCGTGAGCCAGGGTTGCCAGGTTTTCATAAAACAAACCCGCCCAATTGCTACTCAAAACTAGCCCAATCGTGATTTCCTGGCATGGTTGCCTACTAAAATTTGCATTCCCGGGGCTAAATATCACATAATTGGGGTCGCTTCAACCCGCGGACATGAAAAACAGCCCGCGGCAACAGTGTTGAAGTAGCCCGACTTGGCAACACTGCCGTGAGCTGCCATGCTAAAGTGAAAACTGTCAACAAACACTTCCTCATCACATAATGCACAGCACAGCTGACTACGGCAGCCGGTTTGGTCCAAAAATGATCAGTACTTTTTGCCGTTGGGTCTGTTCAAGGTCGGATCATGTTCTCACCAGAAACGAACCGCTCCAGAGTTCGTTTCAAAGCGTACCGAGACCACTTCTTCAAGGAGGTCTCGGTACGCTTGTTTGGTCCGCTTTTGGTGCGCACCGGAGTGCGATTGCTGCTTTCACACTTGACCAAAAGAACCGCACCAAAGGGGAAAACGAACTCTAGTACGATTCAACCCAACTAAATGAGGCAGGTGTGAAAGCCCCCTAAGGGTGTGTTCACACTTGTAGTTCGGTTCGCTTGGTTTGTTTGGTCCGGAAAAAAAAAAAAAAACCTAACCTAAAGAATACTGAACCTAAAGGCATAGGGATATGTTCACTACCTGATTGGTCATCTTTTATGATGTATATTTCACCACGGAACTTAGCAAACATCTAAAACAATGCTGTGTGCTGGGCTAAATGCGCTCGTTGTATGTGCGTAGCTGCAGTACATATGATGGTATTTTAACCAGCTGAGAACTCGTGAAGAGCTTATAAAATGTGTAAAGGAGTCAAAACAGCGTCAGGATTCCCTCCGTCACACACACAAACCAAGATCTGCTGCGAGGAGACGCGTTTCTGATGTCTGTACCGAACTGTGACGGGCAACATTAGTGACTATGATGAGAGAGAAAAAAAGTATGCTTGAGCATTCTGTCCTTGTGACATCATGTCCCGTTTTTGATTCGTTTACATGTCTTTGGTCCGTGTTGCGTCATACTTCATTCAAGCCACACTAGAGTTCGTTTGGAAACGAAACAAGGCCCATCTTTTTTCTCTTGTTTGGTTCGGATGGCAGCGTTCACACTTATTCAAATGAACCTCACTAACAGAGCAATCGCACTTCGGTTTGTTTTAATTGAACCAAACATGTCAAGTGGGAATACACCCTAATAGTGTGTCTGTGATGTTCTGTCTCCAGCTGTATGATGAAGCTGAAGCGGTGTTGACTAAACCATCACAACCTGTTCCAGTGGAGACTACCGAGTCTTGATACCTCTGTCAGCTTCCTGAACACCCCCGTTATCCCTCATCCCTCCATCGCCTCACCTCCCATACGGCACAGAGACACATGGTTCATTGAAAATGGAGGACTGCAGATGGAGGAGAGGAAGGAAGCGATTACAGGAATACTGAAACGAGCCCCTGGACTTAAGACGGTGTTTCTGAACGAGGAGCAGTTTACCAAATAACATCTTCAGACTGTGAAACAGGTGAACCGGAACACTTCCATGTTCACAACAAAAACATCACAAAGACTTGATTTTAGTAAAGAAAAAATGCTGTTGACACTTTAAGAGCGCTGGATGCACAGATGAGACAAACGGTTCTCTGCACTGGTGTGTGTGTACATATTACTGCCATGCTAATGTTTCAAAATATCACGTAAACACTACAAAGAATTCTGAGACCGCTTCGGATTCAGTGCAAATGCGTTGACTATGAATTTAGGACTTCCAGAAGTGAGAGAGAGAGTTGATAACATTTGTACTATTTATTCATTTCTTTTCTTTTGTATGTGTGTTGGGATTTTTTATGACCTCCAGACAATCAGAATTCAGTGTTTTGGAGAGAAAAAAAACAGTGTGGGACATTCGAACCTTAGCGTCACATGTCTTTTGATGGATATCTGTCATCCGCAAACCATCAGAAATACTCTCGCAGGAAATTCTCCTCCAGAAAAACACACGCAAAGAGCATGCGAGCACTGACACACACATACACACACACACACACACAATCACAGAGCTACTTTGACTGATATAGTGTGGGTGTTTCCAACACCTGCAGGGTGAATCTCATGAAAGCTGTCAAGACCATGTGCGGCTCATTTCTCAATTCTATGAGAAATGTGCTTGATTAGCATAAAAATTGTGTCATAATGCAAATGATTTTAATGGTCTGAAACAATAATTGCATCTTTTTGAATCAGATTTTGGAGTCAAGTGAGATTCACCCAATAATTTGAATTGGATGAACAACGAAAAGCGTTTACAGAATCGTTCTTCATATCTTACTATATCGGTTCAGTGCTGTGGTCTGATCTGATCTGATATGATCTCGTGTGATCGTGATATAGTGGCGTTTAGTTTGACTCTAACCTACAGGAAATGAAACCGGATAAACATACTCAAGCATGGTGTAGTTTAATTGCCATGTTTAATAAAAGTGGAAGGAATATTCTAAGTTCAGTACACGCTGTGCGACGCACCAAATCTTTGGCATAATGTTGACTACAACAGGAAATCACTGTGTAAGCGGTTCAGCTCCATTGATTTCCATAAAAGTGTTTGTACAAACTGCTGAATATTTAGTCAAGAACATGCCTGTATTATATTTCACATTATTGCATTAAAAAAGGACCATTAATGTTTTTGTTTTTTTTACGTGACAATTAAGCACATTTCCTTAACAAATTCTGATTGCGATATATTATTGATGCACATTATCGTAATATTTGTTTTACTGCCTTGATGCGGATTTAATTTATTGAAGTAAAAAAAATGTTGCATTACAGTAATGAAATTAGCTTGAAAACAATGGAAATTTCTTTAGGATTCGTGTTTTTGTTTTTTTTTGGCAAGCAAAATGTTTGTCATGACAATAATGTCAGAATGCAAATGAATACTGCTTTATTTATTTATTGTTTGTTTTTGCATTCTGAAATTCTCAAGACGATTAAGCACATTTCCCTTCCAAATTCACTGCAATGTGGCAAATTGTTTTGTAAAATATTTATACACATCATAGTAGTATTTTTGTACTGCCTCGATGCTGATTTCATTTTTAAAAAAGATATATATTTTATATATTACAATAATGGTCATTTCAGTGGGATTTACATCTTTCTGGAAGCAAAATGTGCTTAATTGTCATGAGAGTAATCATGACACAATGCTAAATAATATTCCTTCAAACAGGCTTAATTTTCTTTATGTAAAATATATACTTTTATTTTTTTCTGAAAGTTTCATGCAAAATAAGCGCATTTCCCTTCAAATTTCTCATTATTGTAATGTGACCAAAAAAAAATTGTTAAATACATAGTATTTGTTATGGAATCTTCTTTCCACCACAGAATGAAAAATAAAAATAAAATACTTTTTTTTATCAGAATTGCGTGATATAAACGCACAATTGCGAGTTATAAAGTCAGAATTGCTTTTTATATTATAGTAATGGGAATTTCATTGGGATTTTTTTTTTTTTCTGGAAGCAAAATGTGCTTAATTGTCATGTCAATATTGTAAAACCGGCTTTTTTAAATTCATTTTTAAATCCCTATACTTTTCATTTACTTATTTGTTATTCAAACTGATGGCCTTGTCAAAAAGATTTTCTGGTGTAATCGACACATGCCACTGATGCGATACATGAAAGTGTAACTTGTCGAACCAAAAATATTCCTCTAAGCTGCCAAAGCACTGCTTTAGAAAGAGTTTGAAGTATTATCTTGACATGTTGTTTATATGCCGGTAGCGTTTCCCTTCACATTGCGATTGAATCCCAGTGTGTTACCGTGAACCTGGTTTATCACTTCAGCTCTGAGCGAGCCAAACCTGCACTGAACCGTTTGACACACGTGCACAGAGCTGTTCAAATGTTCGCCCAATTCCGTAGTAGTCTCGCGTAGTAAACCACGGTTTTTGCATTTGTCTTTTTATCGATGTTCTTGACGTGTTCCTGATCTCCACACAAAGCACTGATCCATCTTTCCTGTTCTCCCAAAATGATGTTTAGATTGCATGTTGAACCGACACAAATCCAGTTGCTTATTTATTAACGGCAAGACCTTTTGTTAATATTCGTGTCCCGTCGTGTCTCAGCGCTGCTGCTACTGCCTTCAATGACTGCGATTTGATTGGCTGAAGAGAGAGTGCCATGGCTTTGCCTGGATCTGTACCATAGTGGCGTGAGACAGAAACGTAATGAAAAAATATATATTTATATTTTTCCTAAAAGATGACATTGCAAGAGACGGTGTAATTTAAAGGAGTTGTTTTGTTTTGCCTGAATTGTGGTTTCCCTTGTAAAGTGTGTACAGTGTGTTTTTGAGCACTTTCAGCTCTGGAGAAATCTTAGTCTTATCAAAGGGATGTATAATTAAAGAGGAAGACTCATGGAGTGCATCTGTGTCATTTGAGCGTATGTGGAGGCATTTTACCTCTTCTCTAGGAGTAGATTAGTACTAGATTTGTCCCAATTTCAGTAGACTTCGAATCATTTATTTCATATGTAAAGCCAAGATTTTTGGCAGAATGTACAGTATAGTCAAATGCACATTGCTCTGAAAAAGCGATAATATTTGACCAGAAATACTGTCATTTGGTAACATTAGTTAATGCGCCATGAACTAACAATGAGCAATAGTTAAACAGCATTATTATATACATTAAACAGCATTTATCAATCTTGGTTAATGTTAATTTCTACACCATTACTGTTCAAAAGTCAGTGAGGATTTTTAAAGATATGACAAAATATTTCTACTACGAATAAATGCTGTTCTTTTGAACTTTCTATTCAACAAAGAAACCTGAAAAATATATAGCAGCACAACTGTTTTCAACACTGATAATAATAAATGACTCGTGATTTGTGAAGGATCATGTGACACTGAAGACTGGAGTGATGATGCAGAAAATTCAACTTTGATCACAGGAGTAAATTACATTTTAAAATATAATAATATTTCACAATATTACAATTGGTCAAATAATAATTGGCGAGCATACTGTCAGGCCCAATCCCATTTCTACCCCTTAGCCCAGGGCTTTTCAAACTTTGATGCCAAGGACCCCCAAATATGATGAACCTTTATGAGGGACCCCCTTCCTAAAATCCATCTATATATATATGTATGTATGAAAAAACATTTGAACTGTAGATAAATAGTAAGTGTGCCATTATAAATACAACATATTGTTTCCAAACTTCAATTGGCTATACTTAATGTTGGATGTATAAACCCGGAGAAGAACATTTTCAGTGAAAAATTACTTGTATGAGCAACTTTCACAATAAATGTATGTAAGCGTACGTTAAGGAAACTACCTTACAACCCCAGTGAGCGTGATACAGGGGACTATAGTGAGAAAAACTCACTAGAAAGATACAAAGCAAACATATACAATTCTGGAAAGTATGTATACAGCAAACAATGAGAGAGAAACAGTTTAAAATGAAACCGTTCGATTGTTCGGTAGACATTTGCTTTGTCTTTTAATTCTCTGAAATTCTCAGGGGACCCCATAGAACCTTCTGGAGGACCCCAGTTTGAAAACCCCTGCCTTAGCCCTTCCCCTTCGTTTTGCGCATTCACGTGAAGGGGTAGTAGGGGTGTCTCGATTCTCTTTTGGCTGGAGTGGTAGGGGTAAGGGCCAGATAGCCCTTAAAACGAAAATTTTTCAGGACCACACTTCGAAAGAAGGGGTATGAGGAGTTTCCCTGCACCGACTACTGTGCTGCTAGGCAGTCGTGGCCTAATGGTTAGAGAATCGGACTTGTAACTGGAAGGTTGCGGGTTCGAGTCTCAGGTCCGGCAGGAATTGTCGGTGGGGGGAGTGAATAACCAGCGCCCTCCTCCACCCTCAATACCACGACTGAGGTGACCCTTGAGCAAGGCACCGAATCCCCAACTGCTCCCCGAGCGCCGCAGCAATATGGCTGCCCACTGCTCCGGGTGTGTGTTCACGGTGTGTGTGTGTTCACTACTGTGTGTGTGCACTTGGATGGGTTAAATGCAGAGCACAAATTCCAAGTATGGGTCACCATACTTGGCCACACGTCACTTCACTTCACTAGAATGTGTGTATGTTTCCACTCGGGATCGATCACTTGCGTGTTGCCTGGCTGCCAGTTTCTCGGTAGCTTGCTAAACGCACTATTTGAGTGATGTGAACATATTCATAATAGTTTAAAATATATAGATATGGTCATCCTTCACAACGCAGTCGTTATTTACAATACGTATCGTCTGTAAACTCTCGCGTTACCAAGGCAACGACTGACTTGACGTATAACGTATGAACAACATCGCAGCACCACAGTAGATGACGAAACCATATCCGTACCGATCAGCACGGAATGGAACGGTTAATTCGGTTAATTAAGCGGCTTCACTAGTCTTTGTATCATCTTAGAAAACTTTGGCTCATACGTTTTTGCCCTGAAAACGAGCGCCATTTTATTAAGTCCAAATACAGCGCAAAACTCTGTTGGGAGTGAGTAATTTGTTAAACGTGCTCGCGCCTGATTTATGTTATATAGCCTACGCACTTCATTACTGTTCACACTGGTTAAATGTCACAGGACACTAATAAAATAAATGGGGTATGATGACGTGTAATGGTATAGTAGTGGTGTCCCATTACTTATGGGAATATTTTCACCCCTACGCCTTGGCACTCTGTTTCAAGGGGAACTGGTAGTGGTAGGGGTATAGAATAGAATTGGGATTGGGCCTCAGAGTCCTTTCAAAATGAATACATTCTTTGTTAGTTCATGAAACATATTGCATAACTTTAACCTAATTCTGAAGTGTTCCTCATAACACATTCACTCAGGAGAGAACATTTTGTACTTTGTATAACATGCAAAACACAGATAACACAGTACCTTGAATATATTGCAAAATCTCAAGTGTCACATATTGCAAAATCACATTTCACAACACTGCTTGTCTTTAAAGGCTGTTTTGCAGAAGGAAGAGGGGTCCTGACGTTGTGATCTTACTGAACATCGTTGTGATCCGATCAGCAGTGCCATATGGTTTACTGTGGTGGTGTGTATAAAATATCACTGTATAACTGTGCGTTTTCATGACTTATGTGGCTACAGAAGTGACATAGTCAGTTGAAAAGCCTGAGATCTCAGACTCCTGTCTTGTGGCTTCCGTCTCAGGGGTCTCCAGCAGCTCTGAAGGCACGTTTTGCTGCACATAGGACATGTAAGTGAAGTTTGTGAGACCTGTGGCTGCACGTATGTCTGCGGTGAGATGGCAGGATGGTGTCAGGAACGAGGGCGGCGTGACTTTAGGGCTAATGAAAGAACAACTTGGATCCTCTGCGCTCGCCAACCATGTTTTCTCTGCCGTGGTGTGCGGCACATCTAAAATTTCGACGTCGCACCATTTGCAGTCCTCTATCCTCAGAGAACGGATTTTTTCACTCGCCTTGAAAAGAGCAAAAAAACTGTCATGAAGTAAAAAAGATATAATAATAATAATAATACTGAATAAATACTGGATAGTTCACAAAAAAATGAAAATTCTGTCATTAATTACTCACCCTCATATCGTTCCAAACCCGTAAGGCTTTCGTTCATCTTCAGAACACCAATTAAGATCTTTGTGATGAAATCTGAGAGCTTTCTGTCCCTCCATTGACAGCTACACAACTGACACTTTGACACTTCAAAAAGTTCATAAACGTTCATAAATCAACATTTAGGCTTCAGTAAGAACCAATGAGGTTCATTCTGGTGTTACGCAGCATGTTTGAGCTTCAGCAAGAACCAATGAGGTTCATTCTCGTGTTACGCAGCACGTTTGAGCTTTAGCAAGAACCAATGAGGTTCATTCTCGTGTTATACAGAACATTTGAGCTTCCTCAAGAACCAATGAGGTTCATTCTGGTGTTCTGCACATTTGAGCTTCCAAATTGTTGTTACGTAGCTGTCAATAGAGGGACATAAAGCTCTCAGATTTCATCAAAAAGGTCTTCATTTGTGATCAGATGAAAGAAAGTCTTACGAGTTTGGAACGACATGAGGGTGAGTAAATTATGACAATTTAAATTTTTGGGTAAATTAACCCTTTAACCACATTAGTTAACATGAACTAACAATGACTTAGCTTTTTGTTGTCAAAACGACATGGATCTGTGAAAACAACTAAAATCTTTGTATTCTGCTTTCAGGCGATTAGTTGGTGATATCACTTTGTAAAGAAACACTATGCTCCTATAGACAGAACACGTAATGTGCATACGTCATGATGTCACTGTTTTCGAAAATTCACATTTTTGTAGTTTACATGGAGACATTGGGGGGTGGTTGCATAACACCGTTCTCAACAAAAAAAAGTTATAACTTTTATGCGTTATATGTTTGTATATGCTTTGGTCAATCATTTACACAACAACTTTTTTGGAGCCTGAAAATGCAAACTTTTGAAAATTGGTTTCATAGTGCAGGTTTTTGAAAACGATACCGCTATCGCCCCATGTAAACAACAAAAACGTGGATCTCTGAAAACAGTGACATCATGTAGTTCAGTCTATAGGCGTGTAGTGTCTTTACAAAGTGACATCGCTCGACCCGTTATCAAAAGTTTCTTTTCAGGCCCCCAAAAAGCCATTATCGTGAGTTTTTAGGACTTTCTAAAGAGCCTTGTGTAGAACACAAATTTTTTCATGGAATCATCAATGGCAATAAAGCAAAGCATAAACTAAAAATATATTGGTCACTGTTAGTTTATGTTAGACAAATCGTCACCTTGGAGTTCTATCTGCATTCTGAGCAGTTCTGAGATATTGAGCTTCAAAGTTTTTGCATTCCATATAGCAAAAATGATGTGAGGAACAAGTCTCTTTCAGTCATGAAAATGACAGAGACCCTAAATGTAAAATATGAAAATCCTCTCAAATGTGTAAATAGGGATTTTTTTGGAACAGGCCAAATGCAGATAGAACCTTCTCATTCTCATTCAAAAAAAAAATAACTAAAGGTTTTATCTTGCAAAATTTTGGGAGCAATAGTTTTTTTTAAGAAACACAAAAAGTTCACTTGTGATTTGTTTTAATACATAAAATTAGTGTTGTAACATGTATGAAACCGTTAAATGTAGTGCTTTCTATGACATTTATTTCATATTGTAGGAAAAAAATATTTTCTTAATTATTATTGTTCAAGTTAAGCATAAAAGGCCGTGCTAAATATGTTGTCCCATGCAGATGTTAATATTAGGTAGGAATATGATGGATAATTAAACAGGAACAGAATTGCAGGAACCGTTAGTTTAAGTTTGAAATAGTTTTAGTTTAGTAGTTTTAAAAGCTAGAATTTTGGATGGATGGATGGCCGATAGATAGATAGATAGATAGATAGACAGACAGACAGACAGACAGACAGACAGACAGACAGACAGACAGACAGACAGACAGACAGACAGACAGACAGACAGACAGACAGACAGATAGATTCAACTTTGTAGATAGAACCTTTTTGTTTTCTAAATAAAAAGTCCCAAAATGTACACAACTTAAAATAATAATAATAAAAACATCACATCACATAATGTACATAAGTTGTAATTTTGACAAAAATGTCAGATAGAACCTTATAATTCCAAAACGACAAAATGATACATTATTGTAAAGTGTTACCAAAATTTGATTATAGTAAATGATAGACATTTGTAGATACTTTTTTGTGTTGAATGACATGTAAGTTTGTTTATAATCAAATTTTCTCTTGATTGGTCCACCATCTTGAATGCAATTGGAGGATTTTCACACTTTACTGAGTTAAAGAGCTCAACTAGAACATCACTTTGATCTATTTGTAACTGTTATGCAACCTGCTCATAAAAACAGCTCAACTAGCCTAAGATGGTTTAAGCTGATTTTCAAACCTCTTAAAGCCTGTTATCTGCCGGTCTAGCTCACATGCTGAAAATTGCCCAAAATATATATCTAAAACCCGTCAAAAAAAGACAAGCATGGCCAGGCTGGGATACCAGAAAAGACCATCAAACCAACTTAGGCTGGTTTACGCTGTCAAAATAAATAAAGGCACAGCAGTTACATTATTGTACAGCATCAATATAATGAATTACTTCATAAAGATCTTCATCCAGGTCCAGAGCTTTTATGTGCAGAAAGCTGAACGTTTCTTTTGGAAACCCTATTATCCTGGAAATGGTTGGACAGAAGTCATCAGCACATCACCGACACAAACTGCAGTCCATCACCTCAGCTAATATATTATAAGACTTACGTGCTTCTGTACGACCACAGACAAAAGCAACAACCGACCAAAACCAGGAGAGGGATCAAAATCCTGGCTGCCAGCAGGTAATCTGTGGAGAGAGTTATCATCTCCTATTATACTTCAACATTATGAAACTGTCCGCAAAATATAGTTAGTAATAGGGCTGTAACGATTTGACCCAAAATAAAAAATCTCGATTAATTGAACATTGTACCTCGATTGCGATTACTGAACGATTATTTTGCTCTTCTTTTTTGCCCTCATATTTTTCTAATGAAAAAGTGCATTTCTTTGTGATTTTAAAATACTTGAAGGAAACGGTTCACTTTCAGCAGTTATTGTCTATGGGGCAGATTTCTGTTTGTTGTACATCAGATACAGATAAATTAACACAGTAGGCCTACATTACATTAATTTGAATGCATTAATGAGAGACTGATGGTGTGTGAATTAGTCATACGGTACCGTCTCTATTAAAGGTCCCGTTCTTCGTGATCCCATTGTTCAAACTTTAGTTAGTGTGTAATGTTGCTGTTAGAGCATAAATAATACCTGTAAAATTATAAAGCTCAAAGTTCAATGCCAAGCGAGATATTTTATTTAACAGAAGTTCCCTTTCAAAGACTACAGCGAACGGCCGGCTTGGACTACATCCTGGAACTTCCTTCATAAATGACGTCAGTAGAACAGACTAACCTCCGCCCACAAGAATACGTGAAAAAGGGGGCGTGGTCTTGTTGCTGTCCCACGTGGAGAAGAGGACGTGTCGCGTGGAGAAAAGGAAGTGTTGCGTTTGACTGTGTTTGTCGCCATGTCGTCGAGACGCTGTTATTTTCATCCCGGAGTCAAATCACCTTTGTTTGGCTTTCCCAGGGACGCTGTAGAGATCATTGATCGCATACATCTCCCGTTAAGAGGCGTGACCTTTCCATGCAAGTTACGTGCGCTAAGCTGCTGTCGAATCACAACACGGGAACCGCTGGCACAATCAGAACTCGTTACGTATTTCTGAAGGAGGGACTTCATAGAACAAGGAACTCATCAGCCGTTTTTAGGACAGTGAAAACAGCAGTGTACAGATAAGTAAATTGTGTGAAAAATACTGTTTTTACACGCGAAACATGAACACATGTTATATTGCACACTGTAAACACAATCAAAGCTTCAAAAAAACACGAAGAACGGGACCTTTAATAATGAAGCTGTGGTTTGTAGGCTACTTACTTCAAAGGTATTAAAGTCTATGCTATAACGGTTGAGTTTCTAAGCTACTTTAGTGATAAATCACAGGACAGCGTTGACAATGAGTTTCTGCGCGATCTTCACATGATGTGCGAGCTACTGTCTGAGTGTTCGTGTGTCAATATATCAGGCATTAGTTCAACATAATACACATCTGATGGTCTAAAATCGCTTTAATGTTCAAACTGGCAGGCCTTAAAACACATCCAAATGACAAAGCTTTGGGCTTGCGCGCCGGCTGTGTGTGTATCAGCGCATATAGCTAAGAACGGCGATTGACTTATCTGTATAAACTGCATAAAACATGCCATTACCATAGTGATTCTGAGCATCTAAAAACAAAGATAACTGCTCCTGCATCTTTGCGTGTGCTGCAAACTCCACTTGATGTGACTGACGGGGCGGAGTCACGTGAAAACCGAAATAACCAACATGGGAAAATTACATCGGTTAGAGGTTCTAAATTTCGGTTTCGATTAGTTTTCGGTTAATCATCCAGCCCTTTAGTAACACTTTACAATAAGGTCTCATTTGTTAACATTAGTTAATGCATTATAGGGTTAGTTCACCCAAAAATGAAAATTAGACCATGATTTACTCGCCCTCAAGTCCTCCTAGGTGTGTATGACATTCTTCTTTCAGATGAATACAATCGGAGTTATATAAAAAAAACAATGAGCAATACATTTGTTACAGTATTTATTCATCTTTGTTGTTAGTTGATAAAAGTTCACGTAGTTCACAGTGCATAAACTATGGAAATGCAAAAGTTGCATTTCTTAACATTAATGTATTAATAAATGTTGAAATTAACATTTAAGATGAATAAATGCTGTAGAAGTATTGTTCATTCTTAGTTCATGTTAACTAAAGTAGATAACTAATGTTAACTAATGAAACCTTATTGTAAAGTGTTACTATATAGTTAATATTCACTGTGAATATGCAAACAAGCTTTTTGTTTTGTATGGAGCATTTTGCACTTGGGACAAAAAAGTAATTTTGTACCTGCTTTTGTAGAACATCTGTCAAATATTGAAATAATCAGATTAGGCGTTTAGTTTTATTATTAGCTTTAAAAAGTCTTTATCAGCGTCCTTTTCTGTCTTCTCTATTATAAGAGTGCATATTTTACAAAAGATTTCCATTTCAAATAAATGCTGTTGAACTTTCTGTCCATCAAATAAAAATCAGATAAAAGCATCATGTTTTCCACAGAAATATTAAGCAGCACAACTGTTTTCAACATTGATAATAATCATAAATGTTTCTTGAGCAGCAGATCATCATATTAGAATGATTTCTGAAGGATCATGTGACACTGAAGACTGGAATAATGATGCTGGAAATACAGCTTTGATCACAGGAATAAATGACATTTTAAAACATATTCAAATAGAAAACACTTCTTTTAAATGGTAAGAATATTTCACAATATTACTGTTTTATTACTGTTTTTTTTAATAAAATAAATGCAGCCTTAGTAAGCACCAAAAGTAATAAATGCTGTAAAAAATATTACAGCAGCTTTTATGTTCCACAGAAGAAAGCAAGTCACACAGGTTTGGATGATATGAGAGTGAGTAAATGATGACAGTTTTCATTTTTTGAGGTGAACTCACAACAGTGTAGTTTATTACTGTAAAACACTGTTATATAATAAAACTAATTTCTGTTAGTGTGCATGTGATCGTATAGCGTTTGTCTCACAGTTCTTTCTGGTTCTGAAGGTGGCGGTGGTCTCCGGTCCACAGCCTGCAGACGTACATGCTGCCAGGTGAAATGTGTACGGCTGGTCCTCCTCAAGACCGCCGACTGTGAAAGACTTGCTGTGAGGATCGCCCACGGTCTGTCTGAAGGGACCTGCCAGAACAAACAGTGAGGGGAGCGTAAAGAACGGGTTAGTAATACACTAGGGGTGGCACGGTACATGAAAAAAAAACCGAACCGCTCGGTACGCTTGTCTCGGTTCGGAGCGTGTGCGTCGCACGGTTTCGACGCATGCGCAATGTATCCTCGTGCCCGTATGTTACCTCAGACAGTGGGTGTCCTTTTCGTGTGAAATAAGAGGTGTGTGTGTGTGTGTGTGGACATACAGTAAAATAAAGTAAAAGTGGAGTGCTGCAGGTCACGTCACGTGTAGAAATGCAAGTGGGAGAGATAAGGAAGGCTTGCCGGAGTTGGAGGATGCGCCAGTGACGTATAGCTGGCAGGGCAGATGCAGTGCGTATGCGCGCGCATTCACACACTGGCAGTGTTTGTCTCACGCAGCTGAACCGCGGCTCGTGTATTGCAAATACAGACAAATATTGTCCATTCTGTCACATTTTCCGGTGTTCTCCTCCGACCCCTGTCTGTCTCATGCTTTGATTTATGATGGGCGGCATATATCTGCTGCAGATGCGACCGTGTTCCCCTGTCTCATACATGCATATAACATGTTGTATATAAGTAGTTCACATGATAAATGTAACATTTAAAAGTTAAGATGCTTCTAGTTTTAATAATTTAAACATGCCTTTGAAGTTTGGGCAAAAACTTCTGGCAGTGTTGTGTTTTCGTGTATTTTATGTTATTTTTTCACAGCGCTAGATGTCATATGGTGATTGTGAAACACACGGAACACTTCATGGTGAAATTTGTTAATCAGGTCTGAATTAAAGCCACAGTGCATTGTTCTGATCAAAATTGACATGATTAACATGAAAAATGTTACGCCAATGTGTCGGACTCGGTAGACAGCCAGTTAAGAAACAACTTCTACATGATATAACATTTTTTTAATACTGTATCCTAATTGTGGATGATTAAGCTAAATATCATATGCTGAAGTAAATTTCTTGAGTGTTAACGATAAAAAAACAACAAGAACCGTACAGAACCGAAAACCGTGACCCTAAAACCATGATACGAACCGAACCGTGGGTTTTGTGAACCGTGCCACCCCTATAATACACTGCAAAAAAAGCTCTTCTTACTTAGTAATTTTGGCTTGTTTCTAGTCTAAATATCTAAAAATTCTTAAATCCAGATGCATTTACTAGTTAAGTAAAATGGCATAAGATATTTTTTCTTGTTTTCTTGAGAGTTTTTGCTTAAAACAAGCACAATTATCTGCCAATGGGGTAAGAAAAATAATCTTATTTCTGATTGAATTCTTGTTTCTGTCCCAAACAGAAATAAGATTATTTTTCTCACCCCATTGGCAGATAATTTTGCCGGTTTTAAGCAAAAACTCACTTCATTTAGATTTTTTTCCCCAGAAAACAAGAAAAAATATCTTATGTCATTTTACTTATCGAGTAAATGCAAGACAAAATTACTAAGTAAGAAGAGCATTTTTTGCAGTGTATAATGTGAGATTAAAATGTATTTTCTCATGCTATTCAATTGCCGTACGTTGGCAAAAAAAATAAAAATGGCTGCTTAAATCTATAAAGCCTATTTATCAACATGATCAAAACTTTGCTGTGGAAAACTTGTTGAACATAATCTACTACATGCCTTGTCTGATTCATAGTTTATACTATAATTAGGCCTTTTAGTGTAAAAATGTCCCCTCAGCTCGTCGTTCACGTGTCTGTAAAATCTTTACTGATTTTTTTTTTTTTTTTAAATATATATATATATACAGTACTGTGCAAAAGTCTTAGGCACGTTAGTATTTACACCCCCAAAAATGGTTAAGCCAGTTATTTATACATTTTGTAATAGTGTGTCAGTAGGTAATATCAGTTTACATTTTCAAACATTCATTTAGCCATTATTTGTAATAATCCATTCCAGTGAGATTTTTGTATGCAGAAGGAGTCTGACAGCAGAGCTATGATCCACACAGAGATCTGATCTCACCATCATCGAGTCCGTCTGGGATTACATGAAGAAACAGAAAAAACTGAGACTAAATCCAGAAGAACTGTGGCAGCGTCTCCAAGACGCTTGAAGAAACCTTCCTGTAAAGCTACAGTACTTAGACACTTGGGTAAAAATGCTGTAAAGTCAAGTCTACTTATGACATTCAAAAATAATGTCATAAGTAGACTGTTAATTTTTTTGATCAATTAACTTCTATTAACTAAATCAAATCAGTTTGTGTGACCACCCTTTGCGTTGAAAACAGCTTTTGTTTTGGGACACTTGCTCATAGTTTTTTAGGGAGCTTTGCAGGAAGGTTTCTTCAAGCGTCTTGGAGACGCTGCCACAGTTCTTCTGGATTTAGTCTCAGTTTTTTCTGTTTCTTCATGTAATCCCAGACGGACTCGATGATGGTGAGATCAGATCTCTGTGTGGATCATAGCTCTGTTGTCAGACTCCTTCTGCATACAAAAATCTCACTGGAATGGATTATTACAATTAATGGCAAAATTAATGTTTGAAAATGTAAACTGATATAACCTACTGACACACTATTACAAAAGTTATAAATAACTGGCTTAACCATTTTTGGGGGTGAAAATACTAACGTGCCTAAGGCTTTTGCACAGTACTGTATATTTAAAAAAAGAAAAACTTATATTGTTAGTAAAATTAATATTTCAAAATGAACACTTACTGGAGTGAAGCAACTTGATTATCCATATATCATTTTTGATCCATTAGGCTTTTAAGGATGGTTTATTTGTTCATCTCTCAATCATCGTTGTATTCATTGCATTATATGTTTTTTAAACAGGGCTTTTATCCTAAAATGAAGCATTTAAATACCATCTTACTAAATTATTGTGAGATATAGATTGACAACTGATATGTATTTTATGTAAGTAAGCTGCTATACTGTTATAAAAATCTCATTGATTTACTTTACAAGCAATCAGAATTTTATCTTTTCTTTTGTCCATATAAATTTCAGCAAATGCACCAAATATGTTTGCTTAGTGTTTTTTTTCTCCTTGAGTCTGAGCTCCATATTCTCACTATATCATACTGTATGAGACATAAAAGCCTGATGTATCAAATATGACACAAAATCTTTTTTAGATTTAGATTTCAATAAACGGTTTCATTACAAAAAAAATCGATTGGTCAGACTATTATTTTATGTTTTAGAGGGTGAAGAAGCTACATGTTACAGAAACTTTATTTGATATTTGAATTCTCATTTAAAGATCCCATGGCATGGATTTTTTTTATTTTATTTTATAATGTATTCTGAGGTGTACTTATATTGTTAGTATTCATTTTAAATCATAAAATGTCATAATTTAGAAATAAAAGGCATTTTTTCTATACTGATGTTTGCCCTCTGGCTGAATGCCCTGTTTCAAGGGGCGTGTCTGCTGTGAGACTTCAGTAAAAACGCCCACTGTTGTGATTGGCTGACATCTTTGCATTTGAAATGAGCAGAGGGGGCGTGTTTTAACGAGGTCTACGAGGCACGTCAGAGAGACGGATGTCACTTCTCATCAGTTCTCTCAGCACGTCTCAGTTCAGTGAACTGTTGTATTTACTAGCATTTACTTCAGGTTATTAGTTTATTTCTTGTCGGAGGGACTGTCAGTCATGTCAGAAAGTTAGTAACTTTAGAAAATGATGGATCAGCGATGACTCGAGACGCGAACGGTTTAGAACGATTCAGTCCGATTTGGTGAACTGGTTCGACCGGTTCACTAAAAAGAACCGGTTCAAAAGAACAATTTGTTCGCCAGCCGGACATCAATGGACCCGAGACGGAGAGATTGCTAACAAAGTTATATTGTAACTACTGAGTTGTGAGAGCGCTGTCAGCGCAAGTTTATTTTGTTTGTATCTGAGAGTTCTGAATAAACACGAGTCCCAGTCACGTTGAGCCCGCCTTCCTCCTTATTACCAACTTTGTAACACGTGTAATGTACCCTTACAGCTGTCGAGATGAACGAGTTACGAGTAAGTGTTGATTATAGCATTATTTTTAGATATTTTCCTATCATATGAAAAGCGTCAGTGACGCGCATTGAGTACACAGCGCAAACAAAGACACAACAGCAGTAATCGAATGTAATCCAGTTTATTGTGGGGCTAGACTGGCTAGTCCGGATACGCTCACGCTTACCCCCCTTCTGCTTAATCTCGCGCCGCGTTTGGTGCCTCCGCTGTGGGCCAGATGCAGTACTGGGGGTCGGTGATGTTGAAGGCCGACCGGTCAGTGCAGCCCGAGCTTCGGCGTGCGTGAGGTTTATCTCTAAATATGTTGCTCTGCTGATGTTGAGCAGAAACTCACGACTGTATGCACATTTTACAACAGATAGATGCGACGAAGACGTACAAAAACACTGACTCACAAGAAAACAACGTTCTGTCGGGAGAGAGAGAAGCCGCAGTGTGGGCACGAATAATAAAGTTCTGTGTGAACTTGAATAATTAGCTACACATCAGAAATCACTGATCACAGATCAGAAGGAACTGAAAAAAGTCTTGTTTTCATTTGTACATCCAACGTTCACAAGCCATGATCTCTCGAGGACAAACAAATATGGCGCTCGCATGGGCGTGTCAAATTCTGTGGGCGGAGGAAAGGGAGGTAACCGTTCCTGTTATGACGTCATAACAGGAGAATTCAAGATCAGCTCGTCTGAGCAGTCATTTTCTCAAAGGTAAATGGTAAATGGACTGCATTTATATAGCGCTTTTAACAGACCAATGGCCATCCAAAGCGCTTTACATCTTGCCTCACATTCACCCATTCACACACCGACGGCGGTGTCAGCCATGCAAGGCGCCATCCAGCCCGTCGGGAGCAGCTGGGGTTAGGTGTCTTGCTCAAGGACACCTC
This sequence comes from Romanogobio albipinnatus, assembly GCA_023566225.1. Taxonomy (NCBI): domain Eukaryota; kingdom Metazoa; phylum Chordata; class Actinopteri; order Cypriniformes; family Gobionidae; genus Romanogobio; species Romanogobio albipinnatus. The sequence goes on along the minus strand of CM042242.1, from coordinate 7,558,319 downwards.
GACACTTGGTCAGGTGGAACCGGGGATCGAACCACCAACCTTCCGGTTTGTAGACAACCTACATGAACCACTGAGCCACTGCCGCCCGAGGCAGAGAAAGGCAGAGAAAGACAGCCAGAACTTGGTTTACACCGATCAAAATTTCTAGCCAATTGGGGACAATATTCAGGCTAGAGGAGCCCATTTTAATGTTGAAAAACCTGATAAAATGAAAATGTCATGCCATGGGACCTTTTAAGGGCAACGCAACACTTACTGAGATGGGAGCCGGCCTCTGAATCTTCTTGTACCGTAATCACGTATCCTGTGATGAATCCAGCGTGACTCGTATCCTCCTCATTGAAACTCCATTTCAGGTTTACAGATGACCAAGTTATGTTTGGCTTAGTGTCCAGTGTGGGGTTCTGCATCGGCTCTTCACAACACACACACACACACACACACACACACACACACACACACACACACACACACACACACACACACACACACACACACACACACAGACACACACAGACACACCAAAAAATCCAAATTATTCCAATGCAATATAGCACCTCTAGTACAGTATAATCAGCTGTTTATTTACTTTAATGCCATATAGACATGTAGCAGGTAAAGTGTGTGTGCACTCTTACCCTGTTCTTTTAAGTATCCGATCTGTTTCTCACGAGGTCGATGTCCCTCAGCACTACAGCTGTAGATTGTAAATGTGTATTGAACTCCTGCTTTAAAATCCCCTGTAAAAAAAAAAATTAAGATTTACAGAGATTTTAATCAATAATTTAAAAAAAACTAGTTTATAAAATAATTTAAAGAAAGACAAAACAAGCATTAAAATAAACAACTGAGGGCCCTATTTTAACGACCTAAGCACATGGTCTGAAGTGCATGGCGATTCCAATGGTGTTCAAATCCACTTTTGCTAGTTTAGCGATGGGAAAAAATGGTTGGCGTGCCCAGCGCATGGTCTAAAAGGGTTGTCCCTATTCTCTTAATGATTAATGGGTGTGTTTTGGGCATAACGTGCAATAAACCAATCACAGCCTTATCTACCATTCCCTTTAAAAGCCAGTTGCGCTTGCACCAGGTTTAGACCAGGTTTGGCGCAGTCGTTTTCAGTGTACTGCGCCTGAACACACATGGTTTTCAGACCAGCACGCCCATGGGCGAACAGATGGGCGCGAGTGCATTTGCTATTTCAACAACGTGGTGCTGGACATGAAAATGATAAAAAATAAATAAAACACTTGCGTCGTGCCTGGCACCGCATTGCACAGGGTGTATGATAGGGCCCTCAAATATATTTTAATCCGTTTTTTTCTTCTGTATTTGAAGAACCAGGATTCCCATGGTCTAATTTTAAAAGTGATTTCTAGAACTGGAAAAGTCATGTAAATTAATTAAATCTTAAAAGTCCATGGGCATTTAAATCTACACTAAAAAAATATAGAAGCAACATTTTGGTTTAACAGATTGAATTTAAATTTACAGTAAAATTAGATTTATGTTAATATACCAACCTACTGAAGTGCTTAAATCTCTTTCGCTCCTTTATAATATGCTTACAACCACCAAAAACACGAGTGGTAATGAGAAAGTCATGTGATGAATCATATCTCATTAATTATATATACATTTTAAGATGACTTGTTTTTGTTCGTTTTGATTTATTACAGCTTTTCACCGTATATATAAGTGAACTTACCATCAACCCTAATGTTTTTACAGTCTTTTACCATTAAAATCATGATCCTTTTTTACAGTTGTGCAAGCTCTACCATTTTTGTCGGCTAGAATTAGTGAGTAAAAAAAATGCTTTAAAAAATCATTAAATTCTGCCTAGACTCACTATAGAGACAGAGCGACATGCGTCATAATCTGAAAACCACGCCCACCGGGGGGAAAACAATCAAATCGTCTCTATTGACTTTGTATTGCTTTGTACTTATCATTTATGACTTATAACAAAAAAACAGAGCAATGTCTAAAAGCTGATATGTGACAAAGTGTACAGCAAACGAGCTAAAAAACACCGCACCAAAAACCCAGAAGTTTTTATAAGCTGTTGACCCAAAAAACGAGCATTTAAGGACACAAAAGTGGATACAGGCAATTGAGCCAGAGCGCGACACGTTATATTACACTGAGAACTACAGCCACTGGAGGGGAACGTAATCAGTGACAGGAAATATAATATATAAAACTGACATTTGGAAATTTGACTAAACAGTGTCAAAATGTTTACTGCACACATAGGCATACTGATTGTCAGGATCCCAAAATGTACCCATTCTTCCTGCTGAAGCTTCACGTCTTATTGCCTGTATCCACTTTTGTCTCCTTAAACGCTCGTTATTTTTGGGTCGACAGCTTATAAAAACTTAGTTCTGTGTTTTTAGCTTGTTTGCTGTACACCCTGTCACATATCAGCTTTTAGACATTGTTCTGTTTTCGTTATAAGTCATAAATGACAAGGAGGCCGCCTCACGCAATGCAAAGTCAATGGAGAGCGTTGGATTACTTATATACAGTGAGGAAAATAAGTATTTGAACACCCTGATATTTTGCAAGTTCTCCCACTTGGAAATCATGGAGGGGTCTGAAATTGTCATCGTAGGTGCATGTCCAATGTGAGAGACATAATCTAAAAAAAAAAAAAATCCAGAAATCACAATATATGATTTTTTAACTATTTATTTGTATGATACAGCTGCAAATAAGTATTTTAACACCTATCAGCTAGAATTCTGACCCTCAAAGACCTGTTAGTCTGCCTTTAAAATGTCCACCTCCACTCCATTTATTATCCTAAATTAGATGCACCTGTTTGAGGTCGTTAGCTGCATAAAGACACCTGTCCACCCCATACAATCAGTAAGAATGCAACTACTAACATGGCCAAGACCAAAGAGCTGTCCTAAGACACTAGAGACAAAATTGTACACCTCCACAAGGCTGGAAAGGGCTACGGGGAAATTGCCAAGCAGCTTGGTGAAAAAGGTCCACTGTTGGAGCAATCATTAGAAAATGGAAGAAGCTAAACATGACTGTCAATCTCCCTCGGACTGGGGCTCCATGCAAGATCTCACCTCGTGGGGTCTCAATGATCCTAAGAAAGGTGAGAAATCAGCCCAAAACTACACGGGGAGGAGCTGGTCAATGACCTGAAAAGAGCTGGGACCACCGTTTACAAGGTTACTTTTGGTAATACACTAAGACGTCATTGTTTGAAATCATGCATGGCACGGAAGGTTCCCCTGCTTAAACCAGCACATGTCAAGGCCTGTCTTAAGTTTGCCAATGACCATTTGGATGATCCAGAGGAGTCATGGGAGATAGTCATGTGGTCAGATGAGACCAAAATAGAACTTTTTTGTCATAATACCACTAAACGTGTTTGGAGGAAGAAGAATGATGAGTACCATCCCAAGAACACCATCCCTACTGTGAAGCATGGGGGTGGTAGCATCATGCTTTGGGGGTGTTTTTCTGCACATGGGACAGGGCGACTGCACTGTATTAAGGAGAGGATGACCGGGGCCATGTATTGCGAGATTTTGGGGAACAACCTCCTTCCCTCAGTTAGAGCATTGAAGATGGGTCGAGGCTGGGTCTTCCAACATGACAATGACCCGAAGCACACAGCCAGGATAACCAAGGAGTGGCTCTGTAAGAAGCATATCAAGGTTCTGGCGTGGCCTAGCCAGTCTCCAGACCTAAACCCAATAGAGAATCTTTGGAGGGAGCTCAAACTCTGTGTTTCTCAGAAACCTGACTGATCTAGAGAAGATCTGTGTGGAGGAGTGGGCCAAAATCCCTCCTGCAGTGTGTGCAAACCTGGTGAAAAACAGGAAACGTTTGACCTCTGTAATTGCAAACAAAGGCTACTGTACCAAAAAATAACATTGATTTTCTCAGGTGTTCAAATACTTATTTGCAGCTGTATCATACAAATAAATAGTTAAAAAATCATACATTGTGATTTCTGGATTTTTTTTTTAGATTCTGTCTCTCACAGTGGACATGCACCTACAATGACAATTTTAGACCCCTCCATGATTTCTAAGTGGGAGAACTTGCAAAATAGCAGGGTGTTCAAATACTTATTTTCCTCACTGTATATAGATATATATACAGAAATGCTGTCACATATCTAAAAACACATCAACGATACTACTTTTACTTGTATTGTAAGAATATGGCACCACATACAAACAGCTTTATACCTGCGTTCAGGTTTAAGGAGGTCTGATTAGCTGGGACTTTGCACCACTGTAAGTTGCAGGAGGGCGCAATACCCAGCATGCACCACTCTACGATGTAATCACATGTGGCGGCAGAATCCCTCGTCCAGGTGAGCTGAAATCCTTTTGCATCACCTATAATCCTCTTCTCCTTCGGTATGTCTGCTGCAGTAACAACAGTCAGTTATCTTGCGTTATACATGAACCCCATGAACATTGAGCATTAAGCTTGTCACCTGTGTATGCTGAAGTGTGCTGAATAGTGATGTGGGATGGTATAGATAAGCCAGACTGAGTGACGGCCCTCACGGTGATGTCACACATATGATCTAAGGGTAGTTCTGTCTGCGTCTGTGTGACATTCATGCACACACTCATCTGTGGATTTCTGTTGCTCATACACACCTCATAGGCTTCAATATCCGACTGTGAGTCACTGCTGACCTGAGGAAGTGGGAAATGTGTTCACACAGATTGCTTATTCGAATGTTTTTGTTGTTACAGCGGGGGAAAAAAGAAGTTCCCTTTCGAGAGTACTCTCATATTGCGTTTTGTTAAACGCTGGGGGAATTTCCTTTCCTCAAGATTTTGAAGCAAATTTTTATCCTAAAAATGCCATGTAAAACGCAGTGCAGCTGCACAGCTCTCAGCAGGAAGCAGCTGCACGCTGATTGGCTGTGCCGCTGCAACTGCAGGAACCTATGGCAAGATCAATGGGCGGGAAGGACCAATCAGGTCCCTCTAATATTCCCGCCACAGGGGGCAGCAAAATTTGCATATCCAAGGGTATAAGAGAACCTTGCCAGGTTGCCAGGTTACCCTTGTCTTGCCAGGTTCGTCAGATTATTTCTTCTTCAGCGACTCACCTCGCTGAGCTCTGGATTGAAGCCTGCCGTCGACACGCACCCAGCGGAACTCTGCAGCCTGAGGACATCGGACTCTCCGCCTTCAGCCTGCCTTCCAGCTGCGCCATCCGGCACATATCCTTTATACCAATCCGTGTGTTTGCCGTGCTACACACTCACGAAAAGAGCCGAGATGTTGTTGCAAATGTCTCGTTCCTCCTGCGCCTCGTGTAGAGGCTTTCTCCTGGACGAGGATCGGCACATCATCTGCGTCTCATGTCTTGGACGAGACTACGCGCAGGCTGCACTCAACCAGGGCGGCTGCCCAGAGTGCGACGAACTGGCGCTGCAGACCTTTCAGGCTCGGCTCGCCAGTTTCGATCCGAATCCCGTCCCTTGCTCTCAGCCTCTCAAGCCGCGTAAGAAGAAATGCCGCAACCAGAGGCCCCCAGAGCGCTCTGATGAGCACACGCCGGCCATTTCCCCGCGTGCTTCACTATCGCCTGTCATGTTAGCCGAGGAACAGCACAGCTCCCCTCGTCTGGCGGAGGACAGCCTTTCGCTTGCTGCATCTGAATGCGGGTTGTCTGACACCGTCTCGGAGCACGCTACTTCGACGCGGACTGCCACGGGCAGCAAAACCTCAGTTGACGCTGAGTTTATGCGCCTGCTCACTAAGGTCGTGGATGACCTCGGTATTGACTGGTCTCAACCCCAGGAGCCCACGAGAAGCAGGCTGGACGAGTGGTTTTTCGAGAACCGCCGCCACCCGACCACTCCAAAACCCGCTCCCTTCTTCCCAGAAGTCCACGAGGAACTATCCAAGTCGTGGAAGGCACCATTTTCATCTTGCGCCAAATCCTCTTTTTCTCCCGCGCTCTCGGTGGTTGATGCCGTTCAGAAAAAAGGATATCACGCTCTTCCTCCCCTCGAGGAAGCCGTCGCTGCACACCCTCCGCCAGGGGATGGCAGTCAAAGGCTGTACACCCATCTAAGGCCTGCCGCACTACTTCCAGCCTCGCCGGTCGAGCATACGCCTCCGCCGGCCAGGCGGCCTCAGCGCTACACTCTATGGTGGTGCTTCAGGTCTTCCAGGCCAAACTCCTCCGTTCCCTGGATGAGTCTGTCCCTGATACCGAGGCCCTGAAGGACCTGCGCGGCGCCACTGACCTGGCCCTGCGCGCAAACAAGGCAATCGGCAGATGCATGGCCAACTTGACAATGTTGGAGCGCCATTTGTGGCTCAACCTAACTGAGATGAAAGACTCGGACAAGACCGTTTTCCTGGACGCGCCCATGTCGCCTTCAGGATTATTCGGTCCCTCTGTGGTTGGGTTCACAGAACGCTTCACCGAGGCACAAAAGGCCTCACAGGCAATGCAATATTTCCTGCCCAAGCGTACCAGCTCCTCCACTACCCGTCACGCTAAGGCTGGACCAGCCCAGCCCACCAAGGCAGCGCCACCAGCTCACCAGCCCCGCACGGCTTCTAAGCCCGGACAGCGTTCCCGCTCTACGAGCCGCAGCAAACCACCAGAGGTCCCCGACCTAGAGAAGGTGGGTAATACCCGCTTCGGCCGGTTTACCACCTCTCTCTCTTCCAAAACGTTCCCCAGCTCCCTTCAACCAGGTGGCTGGGCACATTACATACACAGCCAACGAGCCTGCAAACAAATGCGCTCGCCTGTACACAAACGCCGTTTTCACAGCGACCCATATGAATCACAAAAAGGGTTTTTTTCTCTGCAGGCAGTGTGCCAGCATTAAAGCATGTACCCCTACACTCAATCACTCCCCCATGTTTCCCAGCCCCCTGCACTCAGGTGGCTGGAAACACTATCCTCACAGTCAACGAGCGCGTACTCAAACGCGCTCGCCTGTACACAAGCACCAATATTCTATGTCCCCGGCGGCAGGAAACAATTATCTCGCAGTCAGAGAGCCCGTGAACAAACACGCTCTGATAAGCACCACTTTAACACAACATTATCGGGCCACCGAGTCCCTGTTACTCAGCGACTCGCCCCACAAATTAATTCAGCCTCTGGCTTCGAAGGCCGAGGCCTGGCAGGCCATTCCCGGCATTTCAAAATGGGTGTTGAACATAATAGAACAAGGTTACTCACTACAGTTTGCTCGCAGACCACGGCACAACGGTGAAAAGCGACACAAGTCACGCGCTTCGAACCGTAATATCAAAACTGTACGGAAGCCGTACACCCCTCACAGAGCGAGTCAGGCTTTTACAGTCATTACTTCCTTATACCAAAAAAGGACGGTGGCCTCAGGCCCATTCTAGATCTCAGACATCTGAACAAGGCCCTTATGAAGCGCCCGTTCAAAATGTTGAAAATGAAACAAATCAGAATCAATGTGGCAAAGAGCTCAATTGTCTCCCACACAGAACGTTTCGTTTCTGGGAACAGTGTTAGACTCACTACAGATGAACGCATGACTGACGTCACAGCGCGCGCTCTCTGTTCGGAACCGAGCAGTTTCCCTCAGGTCCGGTGCATACACTCCTCTCAAACACTTTCAGAGGATGTTGGGTCTCATGGCCTCGGCGGCGCCAGTCCTCAGACTAGGTCTGTTACACATGCGCCCTCTCCAACGCTGGCTGAATTGCCGCGTTCCAGCTCACGCATGGCTCTCGGGCCGATTACAAATCAAGGTAGACCACAGCTGTGTGTTGGCTCTGGCTCCTTGGTAAAATCCTGTCTGGTATCAGACGGGTGTGAGTTTGGGCACTGTTACGAAGTGGAAAGGTATCTCGACAGATGCATCCAACCTAGGTTGGGGAGCCCTTCACAAGGGCAGGCCAGTCTCCGGTCTCTGGTCAGACTCGGAAAAGAGCCTTCACATAAACGGTATAGAGATGAAAGCGGTCACGCTATCGCTAAGAGCTTTCCTTCCATACATAAAGCACCACCATGTCCTGATCCGAACGGACAGCAGGTCAGTGGTAGCCTATATAAATCGCCAGGGCAGTCTAAGATCTATCGGTCTACACACAATGGCGAAAAAAGTCCTAATATGGGCGGAACACAACCTGAGCTCGCTGAGAGTGACTCGTGCCAGGCATTCTGAATCTGGGTCTGGACATGCTGTCCAGGGGCAAAGTGTCCCCAGCAGAGTGGTCTCTTCACCCACAAATGATTCAGACAATTTGGGGCATGTTTGGCGAGGCAAAAGTAGATCTTTTCGCCTCACAAGACAATGCTCAATGCCTAATATATTTCTCCAAGCACAAGGACGCGCTGGCCCACGAATGGCCCAGCCTTCCTCTTTATGCTTTTCCCCTAATCTCAATGTTACCTCAGGTCATAGAGAGGATCAGGGAGAGCAAATGCACTGTGCTTTTAATAGCCCTCTGGAGAAATCCACCATGGTTCTCACTGCTAAGTCGGATGTCAGATACAGCCCTGTGGCCAATTCCGCTGAGGAGAGACCTCCTCATGCAGGCGGAACGGCAGATCTGGCATCCCCGTCCCGATCTATGGGCGCTTCATGTCTGGCCCATCAACGGGTACATGAGAACCTCTCTGAAAGTGTATTAAACACTATTTCTGAAGCTAGAGCCCCCGCGACCAGGTGGCTCTATTCAGGCAAATGGTCAGTCTTTTCGGACTGGTGTAAAGCACAAAGCCTGACCCCACATAATTGTGTCAGAAGTGCTCACAGTTTTACAAGAGCTACTGGACGCGGGTCATTCCCCCTCCACGCTCAAAGTTTATGTGGCTGCTATAACAGTGTACCACATTCAAGTGAATGGACTGTCACTGGGGAAGAACGATCTTATCGTGCGCTTCCTTAAAGGGGCTAGAAGGCTTCACCCACCTCGCCCCCCTTCAGTCGACTCTAAAGTCGTCCTCAAAGCAAGACATGGATATGTACCTAAGGTGCTTTCAACTCCGTTCAGAGCACAGGTCATTTCACTTTCAGCACTCTCATCATCGTTAGATGAGGAAGATGCTAATTTGCTCTGTCCTGTCAGAGCGCTGAGAATATACATAGAGTGTTCCGCTGCTTTCAGGCAAACTGAACAGCTCTTTGTGTGCTTTGGTGGCCGCACCCGCGGGTGCGTGGTTACAAAGCAGATCTTGTCACGATGGATAGTGGATGCTATCTCGCTGGCTTATGAGTCCAAAGATCTCAGCTGCCCTATAGGCATCAAAGCCCATTCTACTAGAGGCATGGCCTCGGTCTACTGGTCATGGGCTTGGTCTACTGGCATTTTTCTGAATGATATCTGTGCGGCGGCAGGCTGGGCCTCCCCGTCCACTTTTATCAGGTTTTATCATTTGGATGTCCCTGCCTTACAGGCTGGGCTTCTCGCTGTGTAATACATATTAACCCCTTACGGCCCGATAGTCCGGTCTGGGTTAAGTATTTGTATAAGTCATAAGCACATTCCTTACATGACTCGAATTGTCTGGTCGTTCAATATTCTTATTGGCCCGACTATGTCTGGTCTATATATATATATATATATATATATATATATATATATGTGTATGTGTGTGTGTGTGTGTGTGTGTGTGTGTGTGTGTGTGTGTGTGTGTGTGTGTGTATGTAGTACGCATGTATGTAGTACGCATGTATGTAGTACGCATGTATGTAGTACGCATGTATGTAGTACGCATGTATGTAGTACGCATGTATGTAGTACGTACGTACTTATGTATATTTTTTTAAATATATTTTTTGCATTGGGTCCCCAAGCATTTAGCCAAACGCAATACGAGAGTACTCTCGAAAGGGAACGCTTCGGTTACTTACGTAACCTCGGTTCCCTGAGAAGAGGGAACGAGTATTGCGTTTGCTTGCCGTGCTTCGCTTGCTCAGGGAGTCGCTTCAGTCGATTAACCTGACGAACCTGGCGAGACAGGGTCTCTTATACCCTTGGCTATGCAAATTCTGCTGCCCCCTGTGGCGGGAATATTATAGGGACCTGTTTGGTCCTTCCTGCCCAGCGGTCTCACCATAGGTTCCTGCAGTTGCAGAGGCACAGCCAATCAGCGCGCAGCTGCTTCCTGCTGAGAGCTGTGCATCTGCACTGCGTTTTACATGGTATTTTTAGGAAAAAAATTTGCTTCAAAATCTCGAGGAAAGTAAATTCCCCCAGCGTTTCCCCTTCTCAGGGAACCGAGGTTATGTAAGTAACCGAAGCGATATATTTAAAAAATGGCCCAAAATATATTGCTAATATAGCTACAATGCACTTCAGCTAATAACTGTACCAAACATGATATAAAGTACCATGCATGGTGAAAATCCTTAATAAGTCTGAATAATGTTGAATACGGTATGTAAACTTACAGTTTTCCACATAAGTGTGACGATGCGATTGGGATAGTTCCTGATTCGTCTCCACAGATCTACGATCACTAGAGGCTCTGCAGAACAAAATAATGTCAAGTCCAGTCCCCTTTATTTCTATAGCACTTTTCACAACACAGATTGCTTCAAAGCAGCTTTACAGTGATGATAGGAAATTCATTTTGCTTTAGATGAAAAGCTAAAGTAATTTTTGATTGATTAATTTCTGTCTGTTGTAAAAACTGATTTAAAAATGTAAAATTGCATGTAAAAAAATATATATTGCACAAAATGAAAACAATAATGTAAATATTATAAGTGTAAATCAAAAAATTAAAAGGACATAAAAAAAAATTAACGCATGATTTCATCTCTTAAATATCTTGTGTGTGTGTGTGTGTTTTGGTCATAATTTAGACTTTTTAAAATCTAATTTCAGGTTTTTATCTCATAATTAGGATTTTTAATTAAAATTTAGATGTTTAAGTCATTTTTGACTTTAAATAAAAAAAATATATTTTTTATCTCAGAATTTTTAAAGCCCTAATTTCCACTGTTCATCTCACAATGACTTAACAGGTCATATATTTGACTTTTTATCTAATAATGAGGACATTTAAAATCATATTTTCAATACTTTTTTTCTTAAATATGACTATAATTGAAATGAGCTGATCAGAAATATAGTTGAATATTTAGTGTCCCCAACTGAGCAAGCCAAAGCCAATGTAGAACTATATTTTTGTATTTTCTTGAATTCATAAGGTAATCTTATGTCTTTTATATCGTCATTGTAACAAGGCCAAAAGTAAATATATATAAATATATATAATTTATAATATATATTTTGTGTGTATCAATTAATCACATCTAACACAAAAGTTTATATTGCAAGTATATATATATTTGTAATACATATTTTCATGTAATTTGAATCTCCAAATTAATGTAAAAACATAAAGACAGTATAATTTAAATATTTATTTAATGGAATTTTTTCTAAGCACTGTGAATGAAGGCCAGTATGACTGATACCAGTACTGATACTGATGTCTCAATTAAATTGATTTTCTCAATTTCTGTGGATGAAATGAGTAATTATAATCATTCAACATTACAGTATAATTGAAAGCCAAAATTTGTAACATTTAATAGGCTTTACAAATTGTATATAACTACTATACTACTATGACTACTTCACATGAATGGTAAATGGACTGCATTTATATAGCGCTTTTAACAGACCAATGGCCATCCAAAGCGCTTTACATATTGCCTCACATTCACCCATTCACACACCGACGGCGGTGTCAGCCATGCAAGGCGCCATCCAGCTCATCGGGAGCAGCTGGGGTTAGGTGTCTTGCTCATGGACACCTCGACACTTGGTCAGGTGGAACCGGGGATCGAACCACCAACCTTCCAGTGTGTATCCAACCTACATGAACCACTAAGCCACTGCCGCCCCATAATTTTTTTTCAGAAATGAAGCCATTATAATAAATGTCACATTTAGCAGCGCCTTTAAAGTTTTAGTAATTATAGTGTATATAGTAATATAGTGATGTTCCTGTCTCGGTCAATATCATCGAGAAAAATCAGATGCTGCTTTGATTGCATTAAAAATTCTTTATTTATTTATTTATTTACGCTGTCAAATCAATTAATCACGATTAATCGCAGCTAACATAAATATACAGCTCTGGAAAAAAATTATGAGATCACTTAACATTGAATTCTGAACTTGGAGTGGTCTCTTACTTTTTACCAGAGCTGTATATGTAAATATACATTTATCAGCATTTTCACTGGCCACGATTTTGACATCGATACTATTGGGAAAAACTGCCATATAGATATTTTTAATACCATCTCATAATTTGGCACCAGGTATATTAGGCTTCTGTCACTTTAAGACCTGTATTGTCACTTTAAGTCTCTTTCACATTCACTTAAGACCTAACTGACTGTGTTTATCTGAATACTCGCCAAGACCAGCATTTTTACATTATTTTGTATGAATTTGACAGTTTAAGGTCAATAAGCAGCGAAACAGCACTCAATTTAGTTCTGAGAGGCGGTTTATGTATGCGCACTTTGGGTATGAGCACAATCTGCGGGAATGAGTAAAGTTATGCACAATACGGGCAATCGCCACACAAGCAAATGAAACGAGTGAGGGGAGACTGGTTTGTGTGTCTGACTCACAGTCTGAGAGATGACAGAGAGAAAGAGTAGCTGGTATCGTGTATCTATTCTGAGGAAAATGAGTATTGGAAGCGTTTCAGATATTTCAGTATTGATATGCATCGAAAAAAAAATATTTTTGACAACACTACATTTGGTAACACTTTAGAATAATGGTCATTAGTTAACATTAGTTAATGTATTAACTAGCATGTACTAACCACGAGCAGTACATTTGTTACTGTATTTGTTCATCTTTGTTAACGTTAGTTAATATAAATCCAGCTGTTCATGGTTTGTTCATGTTAGTTCACAGTGCATTAACTAATGTTAACAAGATTTTAATAATGAATTAGTAAATGTTGAAATTAACATTAACAAAGATTAATAAACGCTTTAGAAGTGCAGTTCATTATTAGTTAATGTTAACTAATGTAGTTAACTGATGTTAACTAATGACCATTATTCTAAAGCAGGGGTCTCAAACTCATTTTACCTGGGGGCCGCTGGAGGTAGACTCTGGGTCAGGCTGGGCCGCATCAAGTATTACACATAAAAATTGTTTCAAGTATTAAAAAAAAAAGTAGCACAACAGATCCAATCTTCTCAATCTTTATTATTAACAGTTCTTCAACATGAATGTTTCTTCTGAACATGAACTGTTCCTCTGAATTTGAACTAAATATAGCCTGTAGAAATTAAATCATGTAATATGAAATAATTAATGATTTTAATTTTATTTTAAATAATAGACTAATTCACAGCAAGGCCGTAACCAGGTCAAACAGAACAGTGAGTGAAATTCTAGGTCTAATTCTAGTTGGGAAATAATCTTTTTGGGACTTTTTGTAAACAATATTTGCATTAATTTGCATCAAATATATTATTAGTCCCGATATTCTTTGCATGAGTGAGTGAATAAATACATAGATCCGCGAAAGACTTTTGTATTCTCTAGTGGTCTGGTGGTAGAATTTTTGTCAACCGTTCTAATCCGCTCTCATATATTTTTTCTTCATTAAAATCAAAGATGCTCATCAATGATTATATAATAAGACCATGGACACTTTGCATTTTGTCCGGAAAGAATAGAGTCTCTCTCAGCAACGGCATGAAGCGATAGATTGACGCTCTCGTCTGTGTGTGAAGACTGTGCAGTGTGCACGAGCCAAAAGAGAACGTAAACCCCGCCTACTTTGATTTGATTGGCCATCTCAATCATTTTGACATTGACGAGCGCTGTTAGACCACATTCGTTTCAACTGTCTGATCAGATTCGTTCATCTGTTCCTGTCAATCACGCGGTGTCAACCAATTATACTGCACGAGGGAGGGGCGAGCCAACTCTCTCTCTCTCACACACACACACAAAGGAGGCAGCAAGCGTGGAAAGCGCGGCACACGCAACGACTCAGCAAAAAGGGGCTTTTCAGAGCAACGCGCGGGCCGCACTTACACTAAACTTTGATGTCAAGAAGGGGGCCACAAAATAGGGCTGCGAGTTCTAAAGTGTTCCCTACATTTAACCTTATTATTTCAGACTACAATTGAAAACTGTATATATTATATAGCCTATAAAATTCAAAGTAGCTAGTAGGAGTAACTGCGTTACACGCCACTGCTGAAATACACCCGCATTTGGCGGGTGTTGATGTCAAGCCTTGGTCCCCATTGTGAAAACCCTTTAGTTCGCTATCTATTATTGGTGATCATTCTTCCATGAACTTACCTGTGATGAATAGGCTTTGCGGTGTCCATCGCCCCCAGTCGTTCCCCTGCACTCGACAGCGCCCCCTAGTGGAGTACAGCGTGCTGGGCTTCAGGTGCTGTAGTCTAAATGTGTAATGCTGCATTGCATCAGATCCATTCTTATCTAACTCCTGTAAGGCAACAACACAGGACGTGCCTCAGCATTTCTGTTAAGTTCATTTACTTTATCTGATGTGGTGTTTCAGGTTAATATGAGTTTATGAAAGTCCCTCTTGTCTTATTTCAGAGGAATAACAAAAATATGTTATGCAACCAGAGAAAAAAACACCTTAAAGTGATAGTTTGATTCATATGGATTTCTTTTACAATTTCTTTATGAACGTTTTGAAACGTCAGAGCTTTGGGCGAATAGACTTTAAATGGAGGGACAGAAATCTCATCATTTGTGTTCTGAAGATGAACGAAAGTCTTGAGGGTTTGGGACGACATGAGGGCGAGTAAACGATGACAGAATTTCCGTTTTTTTGGTGAACTATCCCTTTAATGTGATGCATTACCTGTATAGTCCCTCTTGGTTCAAGTTCAATCTGGCAAACCAAAAGAAGTCCTTTGAAACTCCCACTGAGCTGTAAGACCACCACTGAATCCAACACACCTGCAGTCACGTCAAGACGCACAGGGACTGGAAAAACTAATGCGAGATTGAATGGTTAAGAAATTAAAGAGGTGATCCCAAAATGTTGGCATTATTCCCTCTCAAAACAATGTCAAATTCACTTATTGACAGGGCAATCCCTCTGCAACCTGAGGTAAAGCATCTTAATCTAGGCCTAGGGTATAATGGTGATAGTTCATATGAGGTTTCAACTTACAACAATTTGCTTATCTGACCCAGATCTTTAAGCTAGTCCACGTCACTGAGCTGTATGATCCCTCAAAGCTGCAAACTCTGCTGTATGAATTTTAGTCGTCACTTGAAATTACTCATATTCACCTCTTTCTGTGATATTGAATATGTAGGTCTCGCTCTCTCGCCCCAAACGGTTTGCCACAAGTAAGGTGATGTTGTAGTGGATCTGCTGTGGGACGACTTCAAAACTGCAGGAAGCAGGATCACAGTTGACAACTGTGGAGTCACTGAAGGAGAAAAGTGCAGTCAAAGTGACTTTTATTGAGTCAAAATTAAAATAAGTATGAATTCGGCCCAACCTGCTGAACACAGTTAATAGGACCGTTCACCCAAAAATAGGGCTGCACAATATATCGCAAATGTACATATCGCAATATGCATATCGCAAGGGCACGCAATATCTGAATGATTTTAATAGGCTACTTCAACATTGTGAAAATTTTATGTTTTAGGTCAACGCATATAGCAGAGAATAGACTGAGCACACGACCGTTACTTATGTGACTTGCTTGATGTTAAAAAGAGTTATTAAACACAATAACTTGCGAAAAACAACTCCTTGCAGTCTCGCGCTGTCTGACACACACCGAAACCTGCGCACAAGCCATTCTTTTTTTTGTCTCGTTACACACTCGAACTGTCAGTTCTTTCTTTTCCCAGAAAGAATGTGAAACACTTAAATGGTATCATTCTCAGTTTTTAAATATTTTTTTAAATATAATTTAAATAGATTTTACACACTTAAAGCACTATCGTATCGCATATCGAATAACGCATTATTTAACAAGGATATCGCATTATTCTTCAATATCGCACAGCCCTACCCAAACATGACATTTGCTTCACACTCATTTCAAACCTGTATTACTTTCTTATGAACACAAAAGATATTTTGAAAAATCTGTCCTTAATGAAAGTCAGTGGGGTTCAGTGTTGTTTGAACCCCAAGCGTTCTTCAAAATATGTTGAAGAAATAACACACTCTTAAAAATATAGGCATCAGTGGTTCCACAAAGAACTTTTAAAGGGTTAGTTCACCCAGAAATGAAAATAATGTAATTTATTACTCACCCTCATGCCGTTCCCCACCAGTAAGACCTCTGTTCATCTTCATGAAGCTTCGGAGCGTTATGAATCAGTGAATCGAATCAGCGGTTCGGAGTGCCAAAGTCATGTGATTTCAGCAGTTTGGCCATAGATATACATAATAAAGGCTAGATGCCTTACGACAGAGTCTCTAACGTCATCACCGGCGGCCATCTTGTCACAGGCAAGCTTTCTGACGGGCTCTGTGGTACCTGATGTAAGGTGAGTGATCTGCACGAACACAAATACTCTTATCTCGCTGAAATCTTGACGGATTTACAAATGGTTTGGTTTCTTACAAACGTTATTAACGTGGCTATAATTCTGGATGCTTGAACAAATTATTAATAATTATTCCTAAGTATGCAGTGTCATAACTACATATCTGACGTTTATAACAAACCAAACAGTTTGAAAATCGGCAGAAAATTGAGCAAGTTATGGTTATTTAAAAAGTACATGAGCGAGCGAGCTGACTGTGACAAGATGGCCGCCAGGTGCGGATGTCGACCTCCATTGGCCAGCAGCGCGGACGTGACATCTAGCCTCTGTTATGTATATCTATGAGTTTGGCCGTTTGACACACAATCTGAATTATGATTCATAATGCTCCAAAGCTTCATGAAGCAGTGTTTTGAAATCAATATACAAGTCGTGATTTAGTTTTTTTGGCGCACCAACAATATTCTTGTCGCTTTATAATATTAATATTGAACCACTGTACTCACATGAACTGATTTAAATGTGTTTAGTACATTAATGGATCTTGAGAGAGGAAATGTCATTGCTGCACAAAAATATCTTAATTTTTGTTCCGAAGATGAACGGAGATCTCATAGGTGTGGAATGGCATGAGGGTGAGTAATAAATTACATTATTTTAATTTTTGGGTGAACTAACCCTTTAACATTCATGGAACCTTTACATTCCACAAAAGGTTTTAGATTATTAAAATGTAATAAAAGAAAATGGTTCTTTTAAGAACTGGTGACTAAATAATAGTTATTTAATGGCATCACTGCAACAAAAAAAAAAAGCATTTGAAACCTATATATTTAAGAGTGTACCAGTATGGAACGACATGGGGGTGAGTTAATAATGTCAGAAGTTCCCTTTTTGTGTGGACTATCTCTTTAAGAGCATATATGAATGTGTTGTGTATTGTGGTGACTTGCTGTATCTATTTAATCTTTTCTGTCTTTTGCATATCTCTTTTGTAAAGCCTTCTTAGGCAGGTGTTTCAATTAATCATTATGCCACTGGTTAATTTCCACTGAAAATCACCAGTTATTGCAGGTAACCTTACAGCAGAGACAGAGATAGTACTCTGTGTTCTTTAGTAGTGATAAAATCAGACTAACCTGATTAGTAATGTGTACTTCCTTCTCCGCCGGCCGCTTAGGTTAGGAGTTCTGCGTATTTTCCATGAGCAGTTGACGTGTCGCATGTCTTTGGTCTCGCATCTGAAGTCCTGAGGTTTCTCAGGAGGAACTGAACATGGTTTAGCAGACATTAAAATCTCTCATCAGAAGTCTCCCATCATGCTTAGAAGAAAATGGTTTGTAATGGAAGTTTGTTATGGATTACTATTGCATTTTTCTTAATTGAATTTAATTCAATTCAAGTTTATTTGTATAGCACTTTACAAAAAAATGCTTATTTCAATGTTACAGTTGTCTTTGGTCTTAAATATGTTTATATTCAATTTAGTGGGAAAATATTTCTTTCAAAAGTGTGCTTGTGCTGTCTGTCTTAAAAAAAACAATTGGTTTTTAGATTATTTTATTATCCAGTGACGTTCAGAAAGCTTCCAAAGGGGCCGAATTATGACTTAAAGGAACATGCCAACTTTTTGGGACTTTAGCTCCATATCCCCCAGAGTTAGATAAGTCCACACATACCATTCTCATCTCCGTGCGTGCCATAACTGTCTGACGCACCCACCGCTAGCCTAGCTTAGCACAAAGACTGGAGGTAAACGGCTCCAGCTAGCCTACCGCTCAATAAGTGACAAAATAACACCAACATTTTCCTATTTACATGTTGTGATGTGTATAGTTACATTGTGTACTAGACCGATATGGCTAGGAGCTATACTCTCATTCCTGCGTAATAATCAAGGAACTTTGTGCCGTCCCATGGGTTCAGCGGCGCAATGATATTACACAGTGCCTGAAAATAGGCTTAATTCCGTCAACATAACCAACATGACAACCGGCTTACACAGAGAGCGTGCTGGGGACTATTTTCAGGTGCTGTGTATGTCTCTTATTGAGCGGTAGGCTAGCTGGAGCCGTTTACCTCCAGTCTTTGTGCTAAGCTGGGCTAGCGGTGGGTGCGTCATACAGAGTTATGGCACGCACGGAGATGAGAAAGGTATATGTGGACTTATCTAACTCTGGGGGATACGGTGAATAAGCTAAAGTCCCAAAAAGTCGGCATGCTCCTTTAATATATATATATATATATATATATATATATATATATATATATATATATATATATATATATATATATATATATATATATAAATATATAAAATTATTATTACTTTTTTATTGTTTTTGGAACTTCAGGAATCACAAAATGAATTGTGGTTTATTCAATTAATATAATACAGAGGGCCATGGTTTCTCGGGGGAACACAAAACGTTTGTGAGAGAATGCAAAAGCATTGACAAATAATTGTTCCACCATTACCGTAACATACTGAGGTGAGTTAATAAATATTGAGATTAAGTAATAAATCATGAAAATTTTAAAAACTTCCATCTTTGTCATAATTACTGCAGAAATATTTTAGCCTGTACTGTATAGGGTGCCTATTAATCTTTAATGGTCCCTTTCTGTATAGGGTGCCAATTTTGTTTCTCAAAATTGTGTTGACCTCTAGTACTCACAGGTGACATAGTTCAATGCTACATCACTGTCCGGCTCGCAGTAGAAGTTGACACCGAATGTATTTGTGACTTTGATGTTTTCCACTCTAATAGCTTTGACCTGTGGGCTTATATTGATGACTTTGTAGGGAGTGTTGCTGAAGAACATAGAGGTGATGTGTGTCTCTGTGGGATAAATGCAGCAGAACATCACCGTGGAGCCCTCCCGTAACACCTGATTATCTGGGAACATCTGGATATCATTGTGAGCCAAGTTCATCTCCCCTACAAGAAAACGAGTAAATATATGAACAGATATGTTTATAGAAACATCCGAACACTCCACAAATGTAAACAATGTTTGCATGTTCAGAAATTGTCGCCACAATGCTAGAATCACATGATTTGTTGTCAGGGCATTGGCGAGGTGTTTTTAGCATATTTTCTGTGTTTGGTTGCTATTGTAAACGTGATGTATCATTTTGTGAGGGTTCTTCTTCGGAACACAAATGAAGATCTTTGCGATGAAATCTGAGGGCTTTCTGTCCCTCCATTGACAGCTATGCAAAGACCACTTTCAAGCCTCAGAAAAGGGAGTAAAGACATCATTAAAGTAATCATGTGACTATTATTCATTCCCATAGGATATGAATTCTTGATATCAACTATTCAATTTTCACAAGTTAAAATGCTTTAAAAAAATGTATATCAGGAATTAGATTTGTACTAGTAACAATGTTAATTCTTAAAATCAGCAATTGAATTGCTACTAGTAAAAATGTCTGTTTTTGATATCAATAATTCGATTGTCTCTAGTAGGAAAGCCATTTTAGATATCATGAAATACATTTCAACTAGTGACAATTAAATTCTTGATATCAGGAATTCGCATTTTTACTAGTAAAGTAATTATTGATGCTAAAAATTATAATTTTTACTTGTAAGAATTGTATTTCTGATATGTGAAATTGGAATTTCAACTAGTAAGAAATCAATTTTTGATATCAACAATTGAATTTGAATGGCAGCCTATGGTGACACTTAACTAGTGAAAATACAATTACAGGAAAAAAATTGTAGTCTTGATATCAAGAATTCGTATTACTGTGAGTGATGATGTCTTTGTTGACTTTGTCCAGTGGAGATGTAATTCCTGCACTCTCAGAAAAAAAGGTACAAAAGCTGTCAATGGGGCGGTACCTTTTCAAAAGGTACACTTTTATTCTTTTTAGGTATTATGTATTGCTGTTATTATTACTAGTAGAAATCCTGATATCATGAATTAGCATTTTAACAATAGAGAAAATGTAATTGTTGATATCAAGAAGTCATATCCTGCGAATGATTAAGGGCCCTATCATACACCCGGCGCAATGTGACGGCAGACAAGTGTTTTTTGCTAGTTCCAGCCCGATGCACATATAATTTTCACATTCAGCACCATGTTGTTTAAATATCAAATGCACTCGCCCCATCTGTTCACACATGGGCGTGCTAGTCTGAAAACCAGGTGTGTTCAGGCGCATTGTTGGCGTGTTGCTATTTCGAGGAACTGAAAACGACTGCGCCATTGACCAACACAAACCTGGTCTAAAGTCAATCGCGCAATATTTTTTGTGTTATTTATAGGGTGTGTTAGTAATATGCGCCTGTAGGCGGGTGCACAATGCGCGTACACGCTGCTTATTACACAAACAGGGACGCGCAGCAGCACACAAACATTTTTAAATATCAAAAATAAAAGGATTCCTCTCTGGAGAAGTGTTCAGTTTTTCCGCTCACAAATTCCACCATGTAAATAGCGAATCCGCCATGGTGCGAGCACAACTGGCTTTTAAAGGGAATGGGAGATGAGACTCTGATTGGTTTATTGCACGTTACGCCCAAAACACACCCATGACTCATTTAGAGACTAGGTACAACACTTTTGGATCATGCGCCATGGATTCGGTCATGCCATGAGTGCACCTGTTTAGGGCCCAATAAGTCAAAGCGGCTTGCCATACTATGTGACTCATGGTTTGACCTTAAATTTATGAAGTGACATGAGTGCATTGTTTGTTCATAAAAACATAATTTACCACTTCATTTCTAAAATATCAATCTCTGTCTGCTCTCGCGTCAACACAACCTGCATGCGTTGTGGTGCTCTCATGAATGCACGTTGGAGATTATTATTTTGTATATTGTGTTTTTTTTGTGCAAACAAAGCCCTTTATAAAATTGAGGATAAACCACTGGAGTCACATGGATTACTTTAATGATGTCTTTACCTTTCTGGGGCATGAAAGTGGTAGTTGCGTAGCTGTCAATGGAGGGTCAGAAAGCTCTCAGATTTCATTAAAAAGATCTTCATTTGTGTTCTGAAGGAAAGTCTTACAGTTTTGGAACAACATGAGGGTGAGTAAATAATGACAGAATTTTCATTTTTAGGTGAACTAACCCTTTAACTTCCTCTTTTAACCCACGACTGTCCTGACTTTGAACATGCCTGTTATGTGCCTCTCAACCGTCACTGATGAGTGTGCACTTCTGAGAGCATGCTGGTCAACCAGCCTCACCAGATAAACTATACCAGACCAAACTTAAACATCTAACATTTGTGTATAATGATATTTTACAAAGAGAAAAGGCCATAAGGAATTATCTCAGCAAAAAAAGAGCAGCAGAGGAAGATCAAATGCTTACCCTCAAGATTAAGAGGACAAATGAATAAAAATACAATGATGTGCACAGATAATTAATTTATAATAAATACTGCAATATGCATTTTGATTTAATGGTGACTATAATGTCAAAGTGCCTTCCAATCAATATATGTATCACATTTAAATTAATACATAAAAATTAAATAGTGGATGTATTAGGGGTGTAACGGTACACAAAATGACGATTCGGTACATACCTCGGTTTTGAAGTCATGATTCGGTACGGGTTCGGTACAGCAGTTTTACAAAATTGCTTTTTATTTATTTTTATTAAACAGTGGTTTACTGGAAAAGAAATGTGTCTGTCCTTAAATGAATTAAATTATAACTAAACGTTTATTGAAGATATTGCTGTAAACTATATAGGGAGCCCTTACTTGCACATTAATATTAAAGGTTAATAACAGAGCCCAAACTATTAGCCTAAATTCAGTTGCTATTTATTGTTAGATATCAACACTCAAATAACACATTGTAGGCCAACATGTAAACTTCACATGCGTTTTTGCAATAACTTCTAAAATTTCGTTGTTGAAATATAATCATTTTAGCCTTACACAGTGGCTGTCATTTTCATAAACATACATGAAATAATCAAGACATCAGTTAACAGGTTAAGTAGAATATAATGAATAAATAGGCTAATATAGTGCATATATTTAGTGAAAGAGTAGCCTGGAAAAACCCAGACAACTTCTGGCAAATTTAGATTTGCTCTGTTACTGCTCAGTTACTACTGAGAATGGTCTGGTTTTAACCAGGCTAGTGAAAGAGTTGATTTCTCTAGTGAATACAATTCTGTGAACACTGAATGAATGCCTGAGGTAAATGTGATGTGATGTGATGGCATTGTTTACAAGCAGTTAGATTACTTAATATGTTCGTGTGGGAACTCGGATTGAAGTGTGTTCCGCGCTTAAAACAAGCCGACTGTTAACTGTTAAAGAGCGCGCACACCGAACCGAAAGCCCTGTACTGAAACGGTTCGGTACGAATACGTGTACCGTCCGTAACATAGGCTATATAAATCATGGAGGGGTCTGAAATTGTCATCGTAGGTGCATGTCCACTGTGAGAGACATAATCTAAAAAAAAAATCCAGAAATCACAATGTATGATTTTTTAACTATTTATTTGTATGATACAGCTGCAAATAAGTATTTGAACACCTGTCTATCAGCTAGAATTCTGACCCTCAAAGACCTGTTAGTCTGCCTTTAAAATGTCCACCTCCACTCCATTTATTATCCTAAATTAGATGCACCTGTTTGAGGTCGTTAGCTGCATAAAGACACCTGTCCACCCCATACAATCAGTAAGAATCCAACTACTAACATGGCCAAGACCAAAGAGCTGTCCAAAGACACTAGAGACAAAATTGTACACCTCCACAAGGCTGGAAAGGGCTACGGGGAAAACAGAAGACTGAGATATTTTGATCCCATTGTGTATATATATCATATATATTGGCTTGGTCTTGATGATTTTTAGAATTTGCAATTTCACTGAAAAGTTGAATAGAAAAATGGAATAAATGTTTTAGTCTGTCTTTTGCATTATTGACAGCAGATCTTATATTTGCTGTGTTGTCAGACTTTTTGACCCCACTACATCTTCTTGGTCATGCACTTTTAAAACGAACTTTAAATGCCTACCGTAGTTGGTTTTCCATAAACTCCAAGACCCGGATGGTGAAGCATCAGAGATAAGTCTTATTCTGACAGAGTGATCTACACAGTTCAGCGGGAGCTGTGACGTCCAGACCATCGTGTGAACTGTGTCCAGTGATCCTCTGCTTACATTCATCTGTGAATAGACTGTAAACCGTTAGTGCAAAACACAAAAATCAGGTCATAATGTAATAGGAGCTGAGGAATGATGTTTCACGCACGCTATCGACAATATCCATGTTTGTTGTGCGTCCAACTTGTATTTCATACGTTTGATTTCTGCGTTCTTGTTTCTGAAAAATACTCCACTCTGTCTCCAGTCTCCACATATCCAAAGCCTGAAGTTTAATAATGGTCGGCACAGAGACAGTATCTGTGGTATTGTAAACCTCTAGGAGAAATGCAATTACATTACAGAAAAAGAACACTAAAGTGTGACCATTGAATTAAAGTAGAGGCAAAACATATCCTGATTTATATCTGACCTGAAGAAGAATTCCAGCCTTTAGCATTTTCAAACAGGAGGACAATTGAAAGCATCTTTGTCCAATAGAAAATCATTTTCGTGGATGTAAACTCTTTCAGCTTTCAGCTCTGTGATTCTGTGGAAGTATAGGCGGTGTTATAAACTGTTAAAGTCCTCCTCCTCCCACTGCTGCCTTCCGTTTGAGGTTACAGAAATAATGCCTTCAGACTTAGATTAATGGTCTGTGAGTCATGAAGTCAAGATCATGAAGTGTCATCAAACTGAAGTTTAATGCATTATTTAGCACAGAGCTCCATCTACAGGAAATGCTTCAAATCCTTTTAAAAGGCAAGCTTTTTGACAGCAATTCTCTGACACCATGAAATATATTTTGTATCATATTATAATTAAAACCAAAACATGATCAACAAATGCACTCTTAAATAAATACTGTCAAAAATAGATAGCAAACCATCTCTGAATGTTTATATCAACAAGCCTGTCGTCGGTTCACCACTCTTCCTTCCCTGGACCACTTTTGATAGATGCTGACCACTGCAGACCAGAAACACCCCACCTCAAATGTTCACTTGCTGCCTAATATATCCCACCCACTAACAGGTGCCGTGATGAAGAGATAATCAGTGTCATTCAGTTCACCTGTCAGTGGTCATAATGTTATGCCTGATCGGTGTATATTTAGTCCTAATACTTGGATTTAGAGAAACAATATTAAACATTTAATAAAATAAATATTTAGGTTATATTTAGGATTTGTAAATGGAAGATGTAATATTCTTGTCTTTTAGTGTACATGTAGCCAGTTACTTTTATCAAAGATTTAATAAATATTTAATATATAAAATATATTAATATATTTACTAAAATATATATTTTGTAGATTATAAATGTATAATTTATACATGTATTTTTGTTAATAAATAATAATAATTAATTTGTTCATAATGTTTAATAATTATAATCAAAACATGATCAACAAATGCACTCTTAAATAAATACTGTCAACAAATATTATCCTAAGACAGAAATCTCTGAATGTTATATCAAGAGTTGGATGTTACTGTATATAAGATTTTTATTTATAATTAATTAATTCATAATGTTTAGTAATTATAATTAAAACATGATAAACAAATGAACTCTACTGTCAACAAATTCCATCTTTAGACAGAAAAGATTTAGTCCTAATACTTGTATTTAGATAAACAATATTAAACATTTAATTAAATTAATATTTAGGATATATATATATATACACACACACACACACACAAGAATATTACAAATCATATATGATTTGTTACATTCTTGCGTTGCAGTACATGCAGTTATTTTTTATTAAAGATTAAATAAATATGTATGTGTATATATCTGTATATATGTATATATATACATACATACATACATACATACATACATACATACATACATACATACATACATACATACATTGGGTTTAGGTCTGGAGACTGGCTAGGCCACGCCAGAACCTTGATATGCTTCTTACAGAGCCACTCCTTGGTTATCCTGGCTGTGTGCTTCGGGTCATTGTCATGTTGGAAGACCCAGCCTCGACCCATCTTCAATGCTCTAACTGAGGGAAGGAGGTTGTTCCCCAAAATCTCGCAATACATGGCAGTCGCCCTGTTCCATTTGCAGAAAAACAGCCCCAAAGCATGATGCTACCACCCCCATGCTTCACAGTAGGGATGGTGTTCTTGGGATAGTGATCATCATTCTTCTTCCTCCAAACACGTTTAGTGGAATTATGACCAAAAAGTTCTATTTTGGTCTCATCTGACCACATGACTTTCTCTCATGACTCCTCTGGATCATCCAAATGGTCATTGGCAAACTTAAGACGGGCCTTGACATGTGCTGGTTTAAGCAGGGGAACCTTCCGTGCCATGCATGATTTCAAACCATGACGTCTTAGTGTATTACCAACAGTAACCTTGGAAACGGTGGTCCCAGCTCTTTTCAGGTCATTGACCAGCTCCTCCTGTGTAGTTCTGGGCTGATTTCTCACCTTTCTTAGGATCATTGAGACCCCACGAGGTGAGATCTTGCATGGAGCCCCAGTCCGAGAGAGATTGACAGTCATGTTTAGCTTCTTCCATTTTCTAATGATTGCTCCAATAGTGGACCTCTTTTGCACCAAGCTGCTTGGCAATTTCCCCGTAGCCCTTTCCAGCCTTGTGGAGGTGTACAATTTTGTCTCTAGTGTCTTTGGACAGCTCTTTGGTCTTGGCCATGTTAGTAGTTGGATTCTTACTGATTGTATGGGGTGGTCAGGTGTCTTTATGCAGCTAACGACCTCAAACAGGTGCATCTAATTTAGGATAATAAATGGAGTGGAGGTGGACATTTTAAAGGCAGACTAACAGGTCTTTGAGGGTCAGAATTCTAGCTGATAGACAGGTGTTCAAATACTTATTTGCAGCTGTATCATACAAATAAATAGTTAAAAAATCATACATTGTGATTTCTGGATTTTTTTTTTTAGATTATGTCTCTCACAGTGGACATGCGCCTACGATGACAATTTCAGACCCCTCCATGATTTCCAAGTGGGAGAACTTGCAAAATAGCAGGGTGTTCAAATACTTATTTTCCTCACTGTATACACACACACACACACACACACACACACAATAATTTAACAAATCATATATGATTTGTAACATTCTTGTGTTGCAGTACATGCAGTTATTAGCCTATTTGTTAAAAATATATATATATATACACTCACCTAAAGGATTATTAGGAACACCTGTTCAATTTCTCATTAATGCAATTATCTAATCAACCAATCACATGGCAGTTGCTTCAATGCATTTAGGGGTGTGGTCCTGGTCAAGACAATCTCCTGAACTCCAAACTGAATGTCAGAATGGGAAAGAAAGGTGAATTAAGCTATTTTGACGCAATTTTTAACGTGACATGGTTGTTGGTGCCAGACGGGCCGGTCTGAGTATTTCACAATCTGCTCAGTTACTGGGATTTTCACGCACAACCATTTCTAGGGTTTACAAAGAATGGTGTGAAAAGGGAAAAACCACAACACGCACAACCTTGAGGCGGATGGGCTACAACAGCAGAAGACCGCACCGGGTACCACTCATCTCCACTACAAATAGGAAAAAGAGGCTACAATTTGCACAAGCTCACCAAAATTAGACAGTTGAAGACTGGAAAAATGTTGCCTGGTCTGATGAGTCTCGATTTCTATTGAGACATTCAGATGGTAGAGTCAGAATTTGGCGTAAACAGAATGAGAACATGGATCCATCATGCCTTGTTACCACTGTGCAGGCTGGTGGTGGTGGTGTAATGGTGTGGGGGATGTTTTCTTGGCACACTTTAGGCCCCTTAGTGCCAATTGGGCATCGTTTAAATGCCACGGCCTACCTGAGCATTGTTTCTGACCATGTCCATCCCTTTATGACCACCATGTACCCATCCTCTGATGGCTACTTCCAGCAGGATAATGCACCATGTCACAAAGCTCGAATCATTTCAAAATGGTTTCTTGAACATGACAATGAGTTCACTGTACTAAAATGGCCCCCACAGTCACCAGATCTCAACCCAATAGAGCATCTTTGGGATGTGGTGGAACGGGAGCTTCGTGCCCTGGATGTGCATCCCACAAATCTCCATCAACTGCAAGATGCTATCCTATCAATATGGGCCAACATTTCTAAAGAATGCTTTCAGCACCTTGTTGAATCAATACCAGGTAGAATTAAGGCAGTTCTGAAGGCGAAAGGGGGTCAAACACAGTATTAGTATGGTGTTCCTAATAATCCTTTAGGTGAGTGTGTGTGTATATGTGTGTGTATGTGTATATATATATATATATATATATATATATATATATATATATATATATATATATATATATATATATAATATATTCATTTGATTATGAATGTGTAACTTATAGGCCTACATGTATTTTTGTTCTTTTTTTTTTCTTTTTTTCATCTAATTAATTTAAAAAGAATGGTCCCTTTCTATTAAAAAAACATGTACCTGTTTTTACCTTACCTCACTTTACCTTATTTTGGTTACTATACATATATTTCTGTATTATAAATACACGCTGTGGTCATCGTGTATGTTATCTATAGTTTTGTTGTTCGTACAGTTTGGTGTTGGTTCAGTGGTTCTTCACCCACGTCACGAAGCCGCCCACGCTCACATAGCCCGTCCCAAAATCTCCAATCCCCCTCCGTCCAGCAGCCTTGCTGAAATCCATAGAAAAAGAACAAGAAGCGGATGCAACTGCAGCGCCACTGAATATTGAACAGAATGGGCGTGGCATGGAGAACAGAACGTTGCCTCTGAGTGGTCAGCTATGTAGGGATTTAATAATAATTATCCAGTTTTTCGTATTTACTGTTTATTTACAATTTAGCGGGTATTACATTTTCTACATATCATGTTTCATATAAAAATATTATCCGTACTGCTGTTGAAGAAACACACCGATAACTTTGTCACATGACGTCTGTTACTTTACTCAGCGCTGGTCGACATGGACTAATCGCAGTCGCTTGTGATGATCAAGAATGGTGTTTACTTTTTATTTAATAATTTTACAGAGATTACCGAGGTCGTCTATATATGTGTCAGAATTACTAGATTCAGATGATTATATTCGTTATCATAAAAAAGGCGTACAAAACATCCTGAGATTTGAATGCCCAGAATGCGGCCTTGAGCCGACATTCGCCCCCTGGTGGAAGTCAGGTGTTTGTCGCATAATGAACGTTTGGAACGATCCGATCAGGACAGGAGCCATTTGGGAATGGTAATCCGGTTCGGTCCCCCCAGTTCCGACAACCGACACCCGTCTGGAAGGCCATGCGCTGCCATTAACCCAAACACACCAGCGCGGATAGCAGCCGTTATTTTTATGGATATAACTGGGTGATTTCGAAGACTTAAGGATACTAAAAACATCAAGGTAACAGTTTGGGAACGTGTATGTTGTTTTAACGTTCTCTCCGTTTATCTGTATTAACTCGCGACGCTTGCTTGTTATTATAGAGTTATTATAATAGAAACTTATTGACGTATCGAAATGTTTCGCTGTGAAATTCATAACGTAACGTTATTTATAAGATTAGTTAGAGCGATAAGACGATTTCGTTTAAGACATTTGAATTTTGTTTGTTTTAATAACTAAATGAGGTGAATTAAAGGAAATGTATCCGTTTAAATTAGCTGTTTTGGTTGAATTGGCTATGTTGTATCGTGTTATTTTCTCTCCTGGACCGTTTTGTGAATGGTTTATTGTAAACAGTCTTTAGGGGCGTTGCTTTATCAGTTTATATTTTAACCCAGAATACTTTGTATCGTACATGTTACCAAGTATTTGTGTTACTATACATCAATTTGTATTTTTAATAATTTCCATCAAATTATCATATGTAACACCATGGTACTTTACAAGTTCTATGGTACTGAATGATTGCTGGATTCATGTGCCATGCTACTATGGTACTTTTTGTAAGTGCATGTAAAGGTAGACTCACTTTTTGAATACTACATACTAATTAACAGTACCATGTGATTAATTTGATAGCATTGTTGTGAATGTGACCATACAATGAAAGGTTTTATTGTGAGCCAACAATTACAGGACAATTTCCACTAATGAGACACCTTGTACCATTTCTTGTGTTGACTGTATGAATCAGTGAGGAAGTTATTACACAACAGTTTTCTACATATGAGGTCCTTTTGAGCTATAAGTAAACAGAACCAGCAGTCCATAATTAGCTGAATTGGAGTCTTGATCTTGTGGTCTTGGTCTTGAGACCTAAAATATTGTCATTGTTTACTCAGGAAGATGATGTTAGACTGAATGCTATCAGTTGACAGCCTTAGTCAACATTCACTTTCATTGCATCTTTTTTTTCTGTGTAATTAATTGAATGGTGACTGAAGCTGTAATTATGCAGAACATTTTAGGAACGAAGAGAAAACGATAACTGGTTTTCATTTTTGATGTACTGTGCCTATTAATCTGATATCTGGCGAGATGTCAGTGTTCCAGATCAGTTGAGTCACTGTTTCTCAACAAATAAAGTGGGTCTATTTTTAGCACACAGGTGTTTATTATACTCCTCATGTATATTTAATAATTACAATATGTTGGGTTAAGTGGCCCTCAGGGTTTGGGTCACCCTCAGGGTTGCTCGCTCGGTTAGGGCAAAACATCATAATCATGATTATTTTTGGTCCATTTTTTGGTCGATTATTTAACATGATTATTGGTGGGCGATATGATCAAAGTCTTTTTTCACGATACAAGTATTTTTAAATATCAGTGAAATGTCACAATTATCAGCAAAAACGAATACTAGGTTAACTATGATGTAAGAAAAAGGTAGGGATGCATGATATATCGGCCACCATATCAGTATCGGCCAATACATGTCCATTGTAACCTTCTGCATCCTATGATGTCAGTGGTCGACATATTCTGAGTGCTTATATACCAAAGGCTGAAAGGAAAGTTGATTTCTCAATTCATGACCCCTTTAATATCAAACACGTCCCGCAGTTTAGCAACAGTAGACTCCATTTTACAACACTCACTTATTCGGCTGTTTGGGCTTTTAGGGAGGAACGAAATTGCGCTCCATTAATGAAAGTTCCTCCATTATCTTGTTTTCATTATTGTTGGAAGTAGGGGTGTAACTGTACACGTATTTGTATTGTACCGTTTCGGTACGGTGCACGCGTGTACCGAACGGTTATGAATGTAATCTTTAACAGTTAACAGTCGGCTTGTTGTAAGCGCGGAACACACTTCAATCCGAGTTCCCTTCCCACTCGAACATATTAAGTATTCAGTCTATTTTATCACGAAATTCAAACGATAAATGCCGTTTTAACGCTCTTTAATGTGACGTGACTGATTGATGCGTATCAGTTCAACTTAAAGCGACAGCGCGCGAGTCTATGCGATCATCTCTTCCTAAAGAATAAACATAAATTAATATATCTTAAGGTATGTTGAGGATACATTACAACTTACTGAAATGTATCATATGTCGTGTAATCGCTCCATCTGTGTTTCAACCGCGAAAGACAATAAAACAGCTTGTAAACAATGTCATGCAGAATCACGTTTACTCAGAAGTCATTCAGTGTCCACAGCTGTTAGCTCACTAGAGAAATCATCTCTTTCACTGAATACATGCACTATATTAGCCGTTATATTCATTATATTAGCCTATATATACTCATTATATACTACTTAGCCTGTTAGTGATGTCTTGTTTATTTAATGTATGTTTAAATGTCATGAAAATTACAGCCACTAAATGATTATATTTCAACAACGAATAAAAATAATTAGATTTAGAAGTTAATGCAAAAACTGCCTTATGTGAAGCTTGTTGATTATTATATCTAAAAATAAATAGCAACTGAATTTAGCTCTGTTGTTAATCTTTAATAGCTATATGTAAGTAAGGGCTCCCTATATAGTTTACAGCATTATCGTTAAGAAACTTTTTAGTTATAATTTAATTCATTTAAGGACAGACACAATTTTTTTTCATTAAACAACTGTTGAATAAAAATGAATAAAAAGCAATTTTGTAAAACTGCTGTACCGAATCCATACCGAACCGGGACTTCAAAACTGAGGTACGTACCGAACCGTCAGTTTTGTGTACCGTTACACCCCTAGTTGGAAGCATTATTGTTACTCGCACACCCCTCAGTGTTATTTTAGTATTATTTATATACTACTAGTACTATAGTATTTATAAATATTTTGTATTAGCTTTTATTTTTATATTTTCAGTTTGTCATTTTATGTCATGTCCTTTTGTAGTTTTTATTAGTTTTTGTATTAGCTTTCATTTATTAATTTTCTTCAGTTCTAGTTTTAGTCATTTTAGTTCTTTAATTCCAATTTATTTCAGTTAGTTTAAGTTGCTTAGGTTTTCCATCTAATATTTATATTTTATTTAATCTCAGTTAATGAAACAACTATGGTCACCTTTATTTACAGTTTGTAAATGTGTCTTACAAGTTTCAAGTCAAATGTGGTAAACCGGGAAACTTTCTTGCTAGAGGTTTAGTTGTCTTCTGAATCAGCGAGTCGAGTAGTTTTGTGTGATATAAGTGGAAGGAAGCCATTAGAGCTCACTGCTCTGGACAGATTGTCATTGTTCTCAGCATGTGTAAATGCGCTGGGTGGGAAAGAGAGGAATTTGTGTCTATTCATGCCGCAGAAAAAATAAACGAAAATGATGTCACGTAAGAAATCTGTCAGAGCTTTCATGGATTCCAGAGGAATGTTTTGAGTTCAGACTGTAGTTCCTGTAAAATATTAACTGGGCTGCAAATTATTCTCTTCCTCCTAGTTTTTTCACCAGTTTTTTGTTTGTTTTTGTAGCACAACCAGTAGGCCTTTTTATTTATACACTGAGTTAATGTTTTTCATTTTATTTGTTGTAGCCTATTTAGTGTAAATTTACTTTTAGCATAGTATGTACTATTTTAGTTTTTATTAATATTTTTATTCAGCTTTTTTGTTTTCAGTTTTCATTTTAGTTTAATTTTTTGTCATTTTTGTTTTGTGGTTTAGTCATTTTTATTACATTTAAAAAATAATAATAATAATTTATGTTTAGTTTTATTTAATTCCAATTAGTACTTTTAGTGCTTCAACCTAAATGTATTTCTGTTAATTGCCAAGGCAAAAAAAAAAAATATTCTAATATTTATAATTTATTTCAGCCTTTTTTTCCTAATTTTTTCATGTTTTTAGTTTCAGTTGATGGAAATGTTAATTTGTGTTTGTGTTGTGTCAAATTGGCTCTGACTAAAATGAAAGGACTTGAAAATGTAAGTGATTTACAGAATTGTTAGATGTAGTATGGTTGAATAATATATTTACGTCCATTTATTTTGCTGCCTGGAGTCACCATAATTGAGTTCACTGTTTTTAGTAAAAGCTATTGTCCCCATAAATAGTAACTTTTTTTCATCACCACTAACTACTTTTTGTAATGGTAGCTTCACTGTAATTTAACTAAAAATTGTAAGTAGTTTGTAGCTGGTATGTTTCACAGTATCGTCCGTAACTCACCAAACATTCGAGTTTGACACTTAGCTGAAGACCCACCGCACAGGCTGCCAACACAAACACTGGATTCCAGCACCCAGCCGAGGTTTGGGCATGTGTGGGCTGTTGTATTTGGATGAATATAGCAAAATGAATCTATGAAGAATACGGTAACTCTTCAAAGATGCCAAACATCTCATGTGTTATCTCAGATTACTTCTAGTAATCATGAATTCATGTTGGTGATGCAAGGAAATGGGTTGGCAGGGATCCATGGGATTGTTTTCCAGACCTGGTTTCAGTTTTAAAAAAAACAGTGTCTGTTTTCCTGTTCTTTGCCCACTGGCTGTTCATGCCTGGTGGAATATTAAAGAGATCTGTCAGCAAGACCTTTGTGAGCTCTCAAACAAAACCGCAAACAAGGTCTGCAAACACACACGTGATGTTCTATTTTACCGTAACCCTGCAGCACATGGATCAGTGACCTGATATGAAGTCAATATTGAGAATCCTGTTCCTAACGGATACTTGTTATGTGAAAACAAGCTATATGTGCTTTTTGCCGTAATAAATAAATGACAACTTGTCTTGTAGGGATATCAAAAAAACTTTTTTCCCAAAAATGTATGGGTTTTGTCTGAATTAATGTTCCTAGGTTTTACAATGCAAGCTGTCTAAGGCCCT